>PVIC010001048.1:0-100274 GCA_004025085.1 Thryonomys swinderianus
TGAGTTCGATCCCCGGTTACCACATATAATGCTGGGCGTGGTGGCTCACGCCTGTAATCCCAGCACTCGGGAGGCAGAGACGGGAGGATTGCTGAGTTCGCGGCGGCTTGCCTGGGCACCATAGTGAGCTCAGGGCCAGCCTGAACTACAAAGCAAGACCCTGTCTCCAAAAAGCAAAAAAAAAAAAAAAAAAAATTCAGTTCTCCAAAGCTGGGCATAGTGGTGCGTGTCTGTAACCCCAGTACTTGGAGAGGCTGAGGCAGGAGGATCTCAAGTTTGAGTCCACCCTGGGCAACGTAGCAAGACCCAGTCTCAGGCCTCGTGTGGACTGAACAGGGCCAGGCGTGGAGCCAACTTCGGGCAGACCATGTGCCCTGGGCTGTGGGTCGGCAAGCTCACTTTCCTCTGCAGACGCAGCCTGGATCCCCTGGCAGGGAGATGCAGGGGCCGATCCTACTGCCCCTGCTCCTCTTGGAACAGGGGGCAGGAGCAGAGCCTACTTCAGGGCAAGGAGCAAACAGAGCAGGACGGTGCTGGGGTGGGGCTTCGGGAGGTGTCTGCTCCTACCGGTCGCTCTCCCCACTTCTTGGAGGCGTGGAACAGGAGGGAACCCCAGGCCTGGCATGCTGAGAGCAAGGGCCTGAGTCCAACCTTCCACCTTCCAGGGCCGTGTCCCTCCAGCCGCCCTGCACAGCCGAGAGCTGCTGCCCTGAGACTAGGCGACAGAGGCTGCGCCCCCCTGGCTGTGGGGGCAGAGTCTGCCATGCAGGAGTGGGTTCCACCATGCCTTGGTACCCCAATCATGATGTCAGCAGGTCCCAGAATGGGGGGCAGCACATTACCCTGTCTGCCTTCACAGCAGGGGTGGGACATCTCTGAAGCCCAGAGCGGAAGGTTGGGTCTGGGGCTGTCGCGGGAGGGCCTGGCCTTAGGAGGCAGGGCCAGGGGAGCTTGTCGCTGCACCGTGGGAGACAGTGGACCCAGGCTTCCTGGAGGAGCAGGAAGGACGTCCCCGCTTCACACCATGTCAGGAAGGACCTCCTACACACACACACCATGTCAGGGAAACAGGCCCGGAAGACAGCCAGGCTTGCCCGCCTTGAGCCACTCAGTGCGGAGGCTCATCCGCGCTGTCCTGTGTCCGCTCCCCTTTGAGCTCTGGCTGCTCCGTCACCCCAGCCTGGGAAATGCGTGGAAAGTCCCAGAACAGCGCTGCCCTGATGCCAGTGCTGCAGGGAGCGCGGGGCCGACCTGGACCCAGCCCAATGTTGTCCGTGGGACCCGACCTGTGTGGGTCCTCAGGTGTGTGGCCCAGATAGAGGCTGACTACAATTCTCTGGACCCACTGGACTCCACGGCTGATGGAGAGGCCGGAGCCGTCGAGGGACACCCCAGTCCCCACCCAGCCCGCTGTCCGGGGTCCAGCGTGACTGGGCTTCAGTTCCACCCGAACACCCAGGAGCTGGCCTGGGCTGCGCCACGTCTGCTTCCTCCTTCCTTCTGCTCTCTCCTGCTGCCCTCCCGTCTTCCACTGTTGAAGGGCTGCCTGTGAAGTGGGCACCTGGTGACCGCCTCTGCCTGGGGCCATGACTCGGCCGCTGCACTCCCCTGTTGTGCTGCCTGTGAAGGGGCCCACGGCGTCCCCGCCACGCTCGGGCCTCACACAGGGCAGAGCCTGCAGCCCGCGCCAGGCCATCCTTTCTGGGAACCGGTCCTAGTGTGAGAATTCGAAACACAGCGCAGTCTTCAAGCCCACAGATTTGCACCCAGGCCTTGTCTATAGAGGCCGTGGCTCTTTGTCACCAGTCAGGCCTGGCTGGGACGCCCCAGCTCCCGGCTGTGGGGTACTTGCAGCACAGCATCCCCAGGGTGCCATAGAGATTCCTGGGCACCCACAGTTCTCACTTTAATGGCTTTGCATATTTTATGAGCATTAGGAAAAAGTTGGTTTTTCATGTGTAGCCCTGACAGGAAGCTGCCTTTTTAAGTAAATTTATTTGTGGAACAAATGAGCCAATTTAAAGAGAAATATTAAGTGAATAATACTAGCTGCTGCACAGAGATGTGGGGCATCCTGGCAGTGGCACGGGGGAGCACAGCTGTCTGCTCCAGGGCTCGGCGCTCCTGCACCCTGAGTCCAGTGACCCAGCCTCAAGGAAGTTCACAGAAACAGACTCACGGGTGGGGCTTTGATGCTCAGGGAAAGCACAGTGTGGACACAGGTGGGTGCTGGCTACGGTGGAGCCACAGGCCGTGCCCAGGAGGAGGTGGGGTGGTGAGTGGAGGGTCCAGGCCGACCAGAGCCTGAGGACCTGCAGAGCCCACACGCTCACCCACCGGCAGCTGTGTGGGTGGGGGAAAGGGCAGCCCATGGCCAGAGCACGGCGGGCTATGCTGCAGGAGCCCCAAAGGGTGCAGGGGACCCACTGAGCAAGGCCCACACAGCAGGCTGCCTGGCCAGCGGAGCGCTGGGAGTTGCCAATGAGCACCCGCCCTTCGGTCCCTTCGGTTCTCAGCACTGGGGCCAGATCGGAGGTCTTTGCACCGCCCTCCGTCCCAGCCCTTTTCTTCTTTTTCATTTTGAAGCTGAGTGGCACTAAGCAACTGGTGCCCAGGCTGGGCTAAGTTTGTAATCCTCCTGCCTCAGCCTCTCAGCACCATGGTTGACTTGATTTTTCTTGTTTTGAGACTACTTAATGAGCAGCAGAGGGAGGTCCACATATTCCAGCCTGATTCTAGAAGGGAGCTTCCAGGAGGTAAATGCCACCCCAGCAAACTTGTTATCCTGAACTTATAAAGAGCAGGTGCCAGAATTCAAAGTCCAGAAATTATAGAAAAGTTGGGCAGAATGTCAACCCTAATCCTATGAGGTAGAGAAATCCTTGGTCAGCAGTTTTGTCTTTCCCTGGTATTTACTTTGTGCCTACTTTTTAATACCATAATCCTGACCACACTGTGTGCAATTCTAAATTTCACTTCTTTCCACTTCCCTGCCAGCCTGAAGATTCTTTTTCGAGATACTGGTGGTTCTGCATAAACATTTTAGTGGCCACATAGGCTTATTATTTCCTCATATGCAAGTATTAGAGTTTCTTTGACCATGCCTTCTTATTTTAGTGCATTGGTTTATCACATTTTTGGACTCTAAATAGGGCTTAGGTGTAAATCCTTGGGCTTGAAGATTGTGCTGCATTTCAAATTCTCACACTGGGACTGGTTCCCAGAAAGGATGGCCTGACACGGGCTGGAGTATCTAGTACAGCCGTGGCGCTCGTGCCCGGGCCTGGGCCAGCTGCGTGGGCCTCGGGGAGAGGACACGGTCACAGTGAATGAAGGTGCAGACTTGGGAGACAGCTGACACCGAGTCTCACCTGCCAGTGGTTCAGCAGTAACCCAGAGCCTCTGCTGTTGCTTCTGTAAAACGGGCTTCTCAGCTTCAGCTCTTTGGACATCTGGGGCCTAAGTCCTCACCCAGGCACCAGGTGCTTGGCAGAGTCCCTGAGCTTGACGCAGCTTGATGCCAGCGCAGCCTCCCGGGTATGACAGCCAGAAACATCTCCCAGCATTGCCAGTATCTTCAGCTGCAAACCCCTCCTAAGGTTAAAAGGTGCCACTGAGCTTCTCACCTGCCCGCTCCTCAGAGTGCCTGGCTTGGCCACAGTGCCCACTAGGCGGCACCCATTTCTCATCTGGCACCATGACACCATGCCCACCTGCACTGCCCTGACAGCACCGGGATCTCAATGCAGCTGGATGGCGTCTGTGCCCCCAGAGCAGAAGCCCAGCAAGTTGGTCACTTGAGAGCAGGTGCTCTGCATCCTGGACAGCCTGATGCCAGGGCCTCGGGCACAGAGGGACAGGAGGGCCAGTGCCCACCACACACATCGCAGCTCCAGCCCTGGCCAGCCACACTGCCACTCTGTTGTGGCGTGCCCAGCCCCAGCACGGTCCAGGCATCAGGCCGGACACACTCCAGCCTGCTGTCCTCTTCACCTCGGGGCTCAGGTGGCACAGAGTGCCTGTCTCTCTCTGGCTCCTGACAGATGACACAGCTGGAAATGTGTAGGAGAAGGATCATAAAGCTGCAGCTGCACTGAGAAAAAGAGCTCCCGAAGGGTGGGCAGAGGTGGACAGGGCCATCCTCGTGCCGAGTACCCATGCACTCGGCGTGCGGCGGAGCCCAGAGGAGCAAGGCATCCTGTGGTCTTGCTCCCTATGCTCCGGTTCGCTTGGAGGCTCATCAGGACGGTGGAGGGTCAGGGGCGAAGGGCAGGAGCGAGAGACAGACAGAGAGAGCAGAACGGTCTGAGCCCTGAGGGCACAGCAGCAGCAGGCCAGGTGTTGTGGCAGGACTGACATCAGACCGAAGACAGCTCTGGCCCAGCCCCCATTCCTCTCCCAAGGGCTCCGCTGGCCCCGATGAAAGGTGAGCTGCCGCCTCAGCATGTGTCAGCTTGAATTTGATCCCATCCAAAAGTAGCCATTGCAGGTGGGCACGGTGGCTCATGCCTGTCATCTTAGCACTTGGGAGGCAGAGGCAGGAGGATTGCTGAGTTCCAGGCTTGCCTGGGCTACACAGTGAGCTCAGGGCCAGCCTGAACTACAAAGCGAAACCCTGTCTCCAAAAAAAAAAAAGATAGAAAACCAATTTCCATTGCAGTACCCACACCAGGTTCCCCAGGGCCCCGGGGCCCCAAGTGTGCCCCTGAGATGAACCTCTGTGGGACTGTCTCACACTCGCTTCCAGTTCCCCACTATTACCCTCTCAAACATTATCTATAACGACAGAAAGTAGAGCTGGGGTTTACCAAGACTCAGCTCCACTCTTCCGTTTCCATCAGACTCACATGACACTGACTTTGTTTGTGGCCAGGACGCTCCTTTTCTGTGATGAGCAGAATGCAGTTTCCCTCCATAGACAAAAGCATGTAAATAAAGCCAAACGAGCCCCTTGGAATCAAGCAGCATAAGGCACATAAGCCTGTGTTCAGGCTGCCATGCTGCAGCTGTGTGCAAACTTCCTGAGTTTAGGAAACAGCATCGTAGCCAAGAAACGGTCCTCCCTGGGAATAGCCAGGGAGCATTCAGGTTCAGTTTGATCAAGAAGAAGCAGGAGAAAGGCCATGTCTTAGTTACTTTTCTCGTTGGTGAGACAAAAATTCCAGACACCTAAAGTTAAAGAAGGAAAGCTTTATTTAGCTCAGTTTGTAAAGGCTTCAGTTTCTAGTGGGCCGGTGCCAAGGCAGACTGGCACAGCAGAGGGCATCGCAGAGGAGAAACAGTGCATGAAGGACAGAACACAGCAGCCAACAGAGATAAGAGACTAGAGACCCTTTCTCTTCCCTAACATCAGAGTACCCTTCTTGGGTCAGGGAGCACTCAGGCAGGTGCATGCAAGGTGGGCACCTAATCCTGCCCAGAGCTGTGCCACACCAGTCCGTAATCACGCCATGCACCCTGGATCCCAGCACCCTGCGCTCCAGATCCGACCAGCTCCAAGAAGCCACTGCTGACCACCTGAGGCTTTGGGGGAACATCAGACACACCCACAACAGACCAGAACCCCTCGGTCTACTGGTCCTGAGGAGAGCCGAGCCCTGGGCCTCCTGAGTGTGCAGACCCAGAGTGCGGGCTCTGAGGCTGGCTCTGAGTGTGAATCCTGACCCTGTTGCTCACACTGTAACCTGAGAAGTCTCTGAGCCTCTGCTTCCTGCCCTGCAAATGCTCATCCAGGCTTCTCATACGGTGAGGAACAGTTAGCTGAGCCTGTGTAGGAGCCTGGCAGGTGCCCGTGTGCCTTGATGAGGAAGGCCTCCAGAACTGGGTGACTTGGAGCATCTGAGACGGGCACTCGGGGCAGAGCGAGCAGGAAGCAGCCTATCCTGGTGCCCTGGGGAGCAGGAGTGGCCAGGCCCAGGGGCAGATGCGGTGACAGTGCAGGATGACAGGGATCTGGACAGCACGGTGGCCCCAGCCCCACGGCCTAGACGGTCATGCCAGATGGCGCATGCATGAGGACCTTGGTCCCCGCAGAGACCTCCAGCGCTCCCGGGCGGCCCCCTGCCCATCTGACCCCCACCTCTGTCCGCAGGTGACCTGGTGTCACGCGCCATGCACCACCTGCAGCCGCTGCATGCCAAGCACCACGGCAACGGCACGCCCCTGCACCACAGGCAGGGGGCGCTCTACTGGGAGCCAGAGGCGCTGTACACACTCTGCTACTTCATGCACTGCCCCCAGATGGAGTGGGAGAACCCCAACGTGGAGCCGTCCAAGGTCAGCCTGCAGGTGGAGAGGTAAGCACCCACGGCCATGGCTTGTGCGTGGGGCCAGGGGTCCAGCACGGAGGACTGCACCCCGAGGAGGTGCCGTGGTGTCCTGGGATCGTGGTCCGCAGAGGCCACCCCAAGAGTGGGAAGGATTCTGGCCAGAGCAGCCAGGTCCCGAGCCCTGGCCCAGGTTTCCTGTGACCACAGCAGCCGGGCGCTGTCTCCTCGGGTGGGAGTCTCCTGCCCTCCTTTCCCTGCAGTGGCCCTCAGCTCCCAGGGCCCCAGATTCTCGGAGCCCGAGGTTCCCGTGGCTCCCACCAGCCCACAGGAGAGGGGCCGCTTGGGGTACCCGCCCTCCTAGCCCAGGCTCACTGCTGTCCCCGAGGCTCCAAGGACACACGAGGGGCCTCTGATCCCAGAGCGTTAGGAGGGCAGGCTCCCACTTCTCACAGAGCCCTCGGGCCCTGCAAAGGTGCCCTGGCCGGCCCAGGCTTGTTTCTCTATCTGCCCAGAAGGGACGTGGAGTGAGCTCTTCCTAGTGTGCTGGAAGCATTCCATCCGCACTGTCCGCACAAGCGCTGACAGGGACCAGTGTCCAGCGCCATCGCCGCCACAGAGCTGGGCAGCCCCACGGGCCCTTGGGCAGTTTGCCCTGTGTTCCAGGCTCTGAACCCCACGACACACTCTGCTTCCCCTGGGCGGTCAGGGCTGGCCGGGCCCCTTGTGAGCTCACACTCTGGGCTCTAAACTCAAGTAGTGGATGGTGCATGGCCAGAGGGAGCTTCTGTGCCCTGTGTCCACTCTGGCCTGGTACACAGGACACATTGCATGTGGAGACCTGGCGAAGGCCTATTGTCCCTGCCAGACATGGTCACAGGCAGCATCACTGGGCCTCTGTGCCGTGGAGCTGGCGCGTTGTGGCCCTCACCTCCCTGGCTCGCCTCCACCCTCGGGCTCCTCTGTGAGGAGCCGCCTCTGCCACCGCAGAACGTCAGGCCTCTGCGCCTCCTCAGTGCTGCCCCGTCCTCTCTCTGGGGCAGCACCTAGAGCTGACATAGGCAGCCTGCGTGTTTGTGGCCGCGAGCCCGTGGTGCCATAACATACGGGTGTGGCTAGAGCTGCTGCCCAGCCCCCAGAGTGCCCCCTGCTCCCATACAGTGCCCCAAAACTAAGCCTCCCTTCCCCAAATTTCCTCAAACCCCTCTTCCTCCCAGTCCCTAGACCAGGAGCCCTGGGCCGCAGCCTCCTCAGAGCCAGCCTCCCCCCCACCCCGTCCCCATGAGCCCTGTCCCCTGCTCTCCACCTGCTCTGGGGTGGGGCTGGGGCTCGGAGCCTCATTCCCCATCCCTCCTGTGCTCGCTGTTCCAGAATTGCCCTTGGTGCCCCAAGGGACAGCCTGGTCTGTCTGGTGCCATCCTCCTGAGGTCACAGGGCCACTGGTGATGAGGGCCTCCTGCCCTGGGGCCACCCAGCTCCAGCACGCTCGCGTTCCCAGGTCCCCTCTCTGCCCGGATCTGCTTCTGGTTTCGGAGCAGGGCTGGGCGAGTGGATGTGCAGGTGCCCTCAGCCTCCCAGAGGGGGCACCGGCAGGGGCCACCAGGGCTCTCCTCCTCCTCCTGTGAGCCTTGGGCTTCTCGGAGCCTGAGGACTCACGCGTCCCTCCCTCTCTGAGCACGAAGGCTGCTGAGCTGAGGTGGTCCACCGAGGGTCAGGCTCTGGCCTGGGGAGGGGCTGTTTCTTTTTGCCCCTCACGGGACAGGCTTGGGGTCGCCTCTGACACATGGGGAGACTTTCAAGGAGGGGCATCCTCGGTCATGCATGTCCACACGTGGCCGTGCCAGACCTGACACACCCTTTCTCTCTGCCTCTCCCAACCAGCGCTGTCCCCTGGTGTCCTCTGGCAGCATGGGCAGGGCCTCCACACAGGGCTGATGAGATCTGCTTGTGGTGCCCAGCAGAGCGCAGGCAAATGGTTTTGGGATGGGCTGCCTGGCCCTGCGCCTCTTGTCTCTGGCCGAGCATGGGCGCAGCCCCACGTGCCGTCTTACCGCCCTGAAGACCATTGGAGCCTGGCCTGTGCGTGTCAGGGATAGCAATTCTGTGGTCTGTTTCCACAGCTGCGGCTGCAGCTGCTACTTCTTGAGCTTCTAAAAACCGACCTGACACTACAGATATATTTTTTTTAATTTTAGATTTTTTTCTTTAGTTTTTTTGGAGACAGAGTCTCACTTTGTAGTTCAGACTGGCCCTGAGCTCACTATATAGCCCAGGGAAGCCTCGAACTCAGCAATCCTCCTGTCTCTGCCACTTGAGTGCCAGGATTACAGGCATGAGCCACCACGCCACACACTACAAACCTTTTAATAAAAAAAAAAAATACTCAGAACAAGGTGTGGCATTATATACCTGAATCCCAGCACTCAGGAAGCTGAGGCAGGAAGAAAGCGAGGTTGAACCTGGCATCAGTTCCCAGCTGAGGACTCTCCATTTATCTGACTGGGTGGGGGAGAGAATCCTACTTTCATGACCAGATGTGGTGACTAAGGCTTCCTGGGCCAGATGACCCGGAGCCACACAGCTGTCAATGAGTTAAAACAAAGCCAAAGCTTCAGTCCCAGGACCCTGGCTCGCATCACCAGCTCCAGAGTGGCACCACAGGACAACGCAGGGACAGAACGTTTCCACCACCACAGGGACTTCTGGGGTCACCCCCACCATCCCCAAGCAGGGGAGGTCCTTATAGGAGCCTGGGGACCTGCAGATGCCAGGAGCAATTCCCTCTGGGCCTGCACCATGCTGCTCCGCTGTGGTGCTGGTGTCCTGGGCTGGCCGGGCTCACCGGGTTTCTTGATCAAGCCTGACGGTGGCCTGTCCTGTTCCCGTCCCTGCCCCTGACCCTGTCCTGCGGAGGGAACTGCAGTCTCTGAGAGGCTGGGTAACTTCCCGTTACACCACCGAGGGGCAGAGCTAGGATGTGAGGCTGGAAGCTGTGTCCAGGGCTCCTCTCTGTGTTGCAGGGCTCCCTCCAGGGTTAGGACACCCTCCAGGGTTAGGACATGACTGTCTGCTGGAGCTTTTTTGCTGTAGTGAGTCTCCTCACCCTCTTCACTCTAGCTCTTTCCTTGCCTGGTCCTCAGTGCAGGATGATAATCAGACCACTGCTTCCGGCTGGGTGGCAGATCGAAGTCCTGGGAAGCACTCACCCAGGGGATCACGGGATCTGCTTCTGACTCTGTTTTAATTGACAGACAGCACTGCACACACCTGCAGGCTCAGTTTGAGGTTCTACTTGAGGCTGGTTAGCATACCCATCATGACAAACAGTTGCCACTTCTTTGTGGTGAGAACATTTAAAATCATCTCCCTGCCAGGGATTTAGCTCAAGTGGTACTGTGCCTACCTTCCAAGCAGAAGGGCCTGAGTTCAATCCCCAGTACTGCAAAATAAATAAATAATAAAATAAATAAATGAAATCTCCTTGCCAGGCATGGTAGTGCACACCTCTAGCACCTGGGAGGCTGAGACAGGAGGATTGCTGTGAATTTGAGGCCAACCTGAGCTACATAGTGAGTTCAAATCTACCCGGAACTATATAGCACATTTAAAAAAAAAAAATCTCTCCTTTGCTAATTTTGAAATTTGCAACAAATTATTATTAACTGTAGTCTCTGTGTTATGCAGTAGAACCCCAAAACTTAACCCTGGACTTTAACTTGTGATCCTCTCATCTTGGCCTCCCAGAGGGTGAGTGCACACACACACACACACACACACACACACACACTCATACCCTTCCTTCACTATACCTCAGTAGTACTTGCACAGGGTGAGACAAGTCCCAGGGCTTCCCGGTCACAGAGCAGCTGAACTGGACACTGGAGCTGGCCCTGGCCCAGGACCCTGGTCCCCATCTGTCCCCTTTGGGGACTCTGACTCTATAGTCACCCCTTGCTGTCCTTGGCTGCATCCAATGGGTGGGGACAGATTGGGCTGGACACAGTGGAGAGGGTGGGAGCAGGGAGGGACATGGGAGCCCGAGGACCTGAGCACCTCCTGGGGCTTGTGCCAATCCGGCAGTGCCCATTTGGCACTTGGCCATCTCCCCTCCCCAAGGTCCCAGGATTGGGCTCCCGCCCGCTGCCCAGAGGCTCTTGTGGGCCTCTGCTTTGACACCCAGGAAACACGTGCAGTCAGTAAAATATAAAAAGAAGCCACGAGAATCCACCCCGAGCAAAGGGTGGGCGCAGGACCCTCTGCTCTTTCCTGCCCCTCAGACCCGGCTCCTGCAGGACCAGCGCAGAGCAGTCCTGGCTGGCGACCTCTCAGCCAACACTGCCTTCTGCCCACCAGCTCCTCCAGCAGAGCAGCCCAGGCTGCAGTTCTCCGGTTTTACTGATTCGGTCATGTCCTCCTCCCCTCTGTTTCACTCTCCAAATCTTTTCACAATTATAATACGAGGCGTTGCAAATTCAAATTTTATACTGCTGCGGTCTTTGTCTCTTGGAAATATATATATGTGCCCCTTTTCTAACTTCAGAAAACAGAGGAAAGAAAATGAACCTCAGAGGTAGCCAAAATTAGCATTTAGTGCATTTTTTTTTTTTGCCCTTTTTAATACAGATGGGGAGGGCTCTTAAATTGCTGTTCTGTGTATAGATGATTTTATGTCTTTTTTTAATCTCACTTAATGATGTGCCCTGAGCACTGCCTGGCCCTGCTGTGGAGCAGCTGCACACCTCATTTTTAATGACTGCACGATATTCTGCCTCCTGAATGTGCTGCTATTTGCCTCACGGTTTGCAGGTCGCTGGTTGCTTGAGTTGCTTCCGGTTTGTGAATTGCTGCTTTCAAATCCTGCAGTGGCGTGACTGCAGCACGTGGATAGTCCTCAGCTTGGAGGGACAATCGAAGGGCACTGGCCCCTTATCCCCGCAGCCTCTGTGCCAAGGTGCAGGTTCCCGGAAGGGGAGCTGGGCAATGCCAGCCTGGGCCTGCAGCCTTCTTCCAAGATGAATGCGCGAGCGCCCTGGTGAGCCGCAGGAGGGGAGACCGACTCCAGCCAGGCCCTGGACTCACCCAGCTCCACGCAGGGAGTGGCGGGGGGTGCACTGGCCTGGGGACACCTCGAAGTTTCTGTGCAGCTCCCTTAGCAGTGCCACCACCATCAGAGAGCAGTGTGGCACTTGCTCCAGCCGGACCCATCACGCGCGCACCTGGCCAGGTCTACAGCAGGAGGACTCCATAGGTCCAGGGTCTGTCTGGTGGTTTCTTTCATGATTCCAACTTTACCTTTGTGATTTCATCACGTCTTCCCCACATAGGAGGAACCGGCCTACATCCTTCCAGGTGCACCAGGTGTCTGGGCAGGACTTGCCAGCCAGGCCCAGCGCTGCCCAGGAAGGTGGTCGAGGTGTCAGCAGCAGGAAGGGGCATCTTCTCAGTGTCAAATTGACACTGCCAGACTGGCACGAGCCCTTCAGCTCCCATACATCACTTCCAGAGTCCACCCTTGTGGGGCACCCAGGCCCTGGGTGCAGGACGTGGGCAAAGCAGGAAGCAGCAGGTGGGCATAGCACTGCCTCAGCATCCAGCGCCCCACCATCCTTCTGGAGCCCTTGACCCTCTCTGTCCCCAGAGTGAGTTCTGAGCATGCCTCTTGGGCTCCTGCTGGGCAGCCTGGCACACCCGTGGCACTCTTGTGGCCACTGTCAGCCTAAGCCCCTGGGCAGGCCTGGCAACCAGATGAGAAGACAGGGTAATCAGGGACAGGACTTCTTGCCCATGGGGCTGCCCAGAGAGTCTGGTGGGCGCCCCTGGCCCTGCCCACCTGGACCCCAGCACGTGGGTCCCTTGGTCTGAGGAGACAGTTCTCCTGGGAGCAGACGCACAGCCAAAGTCACTCCCAGAGTTTGTGGCTTCCCGGGTTCACAGCCTGGCCTCTGTCCTTCTTCCTCCAGTTCACACAGAAGGGATCCTCACCCCACCCATGTTTCCCCCGCTGCCCTGTGCCTGGCTTCTCCCTAACTTTGCCGGCTGCTCCCACCTGTGCAGGGGTGGCTGGCTGTGGACCCATCACCCCTCATCATGACTTTCTCTGCTGGTCAGAGAGGAGCCTCTGCAGGCCGGAGAGCAGAACTGGTGCTGAGCAGGGCACACGTATTCATCTGACGGCTCACGGGCAGCCACAGGGCCTCCCCAGAGCCAGGAGAACCTGCTCTCGCCGAGCTTCTGTTCTGCACAGATCATGAAACGTCAGACACAGGGGAGGCGCTGTTTCAGGGAGGGCCATCAGGGAACATGTTTTCAAAGGAGGCAGCCCTGGAGCAGAACACTGAGGAAAGAGAGGCAGCAAGCCTGGAGGATATCTAAGGACGGATCTCGCCAGGCAGAGAGGACAGGGGTACAGAGGCCCTGGGCCAGGAGCTCGGCAGGCATGAGGACCCTCAAGGAGGCCAGAGCAGAGTGAGAGAGGAGAGCGCCAGGAGGCGAGTCCGAGGTGGGCAGGGTCTGCTCCTGCTGGGCCTTGAGGCATGCAGAGGAGTTCAGTGGAGTGAGAAGCACAGGAAAGATTAGTTTGGGGGATTCTTTGATTTGAACTGAACTAAGACAAATGACAGGGAACAGCTTTGAAGCAAGCAGTAGATTCTGTGCCCTCATTACCACAAGCACAGAAGTTTTCTGAGCCAGCCTGCTCCTGTGCGTCCTGTGCCCACTCGGGCACAGCTGTGAGCAGCAGGTGAGGGTTAAAAGGGAACCAGAAGCAGGGTGGTTGGGAAGACGAGGCACCGTCAGCTCTAAATGAGATCAGCCAATCCGTAGCACGCGGTACCGGACACAGTCTGGGAGACACCAAACCCTGCGTGTCCTGCATGTGTGGAACATGGCGTCCCTGCCCAGTGTCCTCCCCGGGGTTATCCAGCCAAGGCAGCCCTTGATGCGCCCAGGCCAGCTGCAAATGCCAGGCTCCCCTGCATCTCATCAGGAAGGCCCTGCTCCTGAAAAATCCTGCTCCCTAAAATCTGCACTGTAACCCACTCCCAGGAGACTTCCGGCATTCGTCTTGAGGAGGTGCTGGTCCAGAGAGGTTCCTTCCTCTCCTGCAGGGGCCCAGCACCACACCTCGCACAGTAGGCCATCGCCATGGCAACCAGCATGGCTGCCTCTCACCCACCACCACTCAGCCCTGGTGCCCACAGATGTGGTGGGTACCAGGAGTATTGCTATGGAAACCACACTGGATATTGTCTGCTATCCATTCAGCGGCTTTTCCCTTCCTCCCCACGAGCTTCCTGAACTGTAGTCAAACATCTCAACTGCTCTGGTGCGGAGAGACGGGACAAACGATGGTAAAAGTCAGGGACGAGGGGCTGTGAAGGAGAGGCCGCCCTGACTGCAGAGGTCTGCTTCTACCCGGAAGGAAAAGCGGGCACCCTCTGTGTTACCCACGTGGCCGGCCTCGTCCTCCACCCAGCGATGAGGACAGCAGTGACAGTCATGCCCACTGAGCCGCCGCACGATGGCCATGCGCACGATGGTTCACCTCACAGTCATACTGCTCCTTCCTTACCCTGCTGCCAAGTGCGATGCCAGACCAGGAGACTACAGCGCTGGCTGTGCAGTTCTGGATGCCGAAACCCAAACCCCACCTCCTGGGCTGGAGTCTGGGTGCTGCAGGGCATGTTCCTTCAGGAGGCACCAGAGAGGGTCTGTTTCCCCCTGTCCAGCTCCGGAGGCCAACTGCTGCCTCTTTCATGCGCCTCCAGCCCCCATGGTCCCACATCCTATGTCCTCCTCGGCCTTCTCACCCTCCCTTGAGGGCCCACGGGGTGGGATCTAGGACCCACCAGATAATACGGGGTCATCTCTGCAAGATTCTTCCCTCAGCCACATGTGCCAAATAAGTTTGCCAGCTCAGACACAAGTCCAGGGCCTGAGCTGGGACATGTTGGGGTCAGTGTTCCGCCAGCCACATCCTCTAAAGTAATCCTGTTACACTCCCCGTTTTTCTACTCAGAAAACAGGTGTGGGCATTTAAATGCATCCTTCAGTGCCTCACTGTACCCCATCCATTTTTGCTACTCTAATAAGAAGCCTTTTGTGGGTAACTTACAAACAAGGGTTGTGAGGCTGGAAGACCAGTCAAGACCCAGCGGGGCTGGTGTCTGGTGAGGGCTGCTCTCTGCTCCCAAAATGGCCCTGTGGGCTGTGTCCTCTGGAGGGAGAAAGTGCATCACCAGGTGGCAGGAGAGGTAGAAGAGCAAGAAGGCACTTTCCCAAGTGCCAATCCCCGTCATGGAGGGTGACAGTTTCTCCAGGGCCATGCGCTAAACCATTGTTGCTTTGAGGATTTTTTTTTTATTATTTTTTTTTGAGACAGGGTCTTGCTTTGTAGTTCAGGCTAGCCTGGAACTCAGCAATCCTCCTGCCTCTGCCTCTCACATGCTGGGATTACAGGTGTAAGCCACCATGCCCAGTACTGTGGCATGTGGTATTGATTGCTGTGGGGGTGAGTCACCACACCTGGCATTGTGGTATGTGGTACCAGGGCTTGAACTTGGGACCTCATGCTTACTAGGCAGATGCTGGAAGCACTGAGCTAAATCCCCATCTCTGCTTTAAGGATTTTTAACATCAGGTTGGGAAGGGCAACCTGACCCCTTTTATGAAAAGATCCTATCTTCTAACCTCCCCAAAATTTATGTCCGTGTCTTCCCTGGACCACAGGCAGCTGGTTGTTCCAATAGAGTCAAAGAATATGAGGGACCCTATTCAGTAGGAACAAAACTAATGTTGGCAGTAAGAACCAACCATCTGATTTGCCAGTAAAGCTCCATTGCCACACAGCCATGTTCATTCATGTAGGTTGGACTATCGCTGCCCTCTCCACTGAGGATTTGCAGCAGAGACTCTGGTCTGCAAAGATATTCGCTAGCTGCCCTTTTACAGAACGGGCTCGGAACCCTGAACAGATGGACTGAGCCAACCCCACCCCCCAGAGGAAGATACCGACGGCTGAACACTTAGGAGCCAGAGCAAGTCTGACAGCGAGCTGCTGGTAGGTTCAGTGTCACTGATGGAAGGTCGGTGATCAGTGTGGCTGTTCACCCACCCATCCTCTCAGGAACCTTAGACTCCTTTGTCTACCACTGGAATCTGGGCACAGCAGCCTTTCTGAGCTGATTTGCCAGCTGGACCCCAGCGAAGCCCACCTAGACCCTCTCTCCTGTTGTAGTCAGGGTTTGCAAGGGAACAGACTAAAGATGGGCTACATAATTTATAGGATTATTGTATTATATTCATGGAAAAATCAAATGTAGAGCTGTGCAAGAGATCTGTCCATACACTACAGACCCACAGAATCCAGCTGAGGGCCTGGGTCCCCGAGTGTCCCACACGAGTCCAGCCAGAGGCCTGGAGCCCATGGCAGCGTCTCACACAAGTCCACAGGGAGGATCTGTCCGGGGAGGCCCAAGAGCCAATGGTGGAAGCTGGGAAGTCTGTGCCACCAGGCTGTGGAGGCACATTGGAGCCCAAAGCAACACCAAGGCCAAGGCCAGAGCTCTGATGAGAACAGCGGGAGAGCCTGGACCCGAGCTCTTCTCTTGAGGAGCAGTTTGTACCAGGAAACCAGCCGCGGGAACCTCCCCAGGAGAGTCACCAGCACCACACTTCCCTCTGTCTGCCTTTACCCCAAGGTGGGTCTTCCCGCCCAGACACACGCCAGCTCCGCTAGGCTGGTGTCCCAAGTGGACCGTTAGTTAGTCCAGCATGCTTCCTTGCCAGCACCTCTTGAGGCCAGGGACAGAAGTGCTGGCCACCCTGTCTGAGTGGACTGTCTCCCTCCCTCTATTCATCCAGCCACTCAGGCAGAGTTAACAAACCCCAGAACTACAATACAGATTCCCAGGCCCCTCCCCAAGTCCTATCAACTCAGAACAAATTCAGGGTCTTTACAACCTGGCTACACCGTGAGCCGTTCTGCTGCTTCTGGGTTTAGTGGAAGTGAACAACCTCAGATTGCAGGAGGCAACAGGGAGCAGTGTTCTCCTAAAAAACACATAAGGAAAGGGTGATCTGTTTCTCCTGATCATTCTGTGCCCTCTCCTTGACTCAAGGCCTAGAATTCTTTCCCATCTCCAACTCTTACAAAATCACAGATAATGCTGTTTTCCCGCCTCTGAGCAGGCAAGATAAGAGGATTTTTTAATGAGTTTCTAGGAAAGAATTCATCAGCTTATAAACCATTGAGGTCAGAGTGAGGACAAGAGGAAGGTGCTGACAGGAGAGAAGAGGTGCAGAGAAAACCCCAGGGGAAGCTGGACTCCCGGATTTGGGTAACCTGTGGTCTGGTCAGCGAGACCCTGGGAGGCGGTACAGGGTCTCTGTCAGGCACCGCCACTGCCCGGGCCTGGACGTCCAAGCCAGGAGCCGAGGACAGTGCTGTGACAGCAGCGAAGCCTGCCAGGCACCGGCTGAAGCTGGCCTGGAGCCACTGAGCCACAGGAGGAAATGGAGCCTCTGAGGACAACCTGGGGGTCTCGGCCACTCAGGGCTTATTTCCAAGGGTGACAGGGACAGTGGCAAAAGGAAGCCCTGCTTCACCTGAGACAGTCCAGTCCAAATCCGTTTCCAGCAGCATGTGTTTACTGAATGCCTGATTCAGTGCTGGTGATGCACTAGGGCCCAGGCAGCCACGAAGCCCACCTCGCAGGCTACTGAGCCTGGAGACGTGGTCACATTAGCGTCACCCAAGAAGAAACTGATGTCTTATTCTATCTAGTGAGCAGGGACTTACTGGGCATCTACACCTGCCAGCCACTGTTCTGGGCTGCAGCAGGAGCAGCAAGCCCAGTGCCCCAGGCCTGCCCTTCTGGGTTTGTGTGCTGGCTGGCACCACGGGCCACAGGAAGCTGGGCAGGCAGGCCAGAGGTTCTGACACAGAGTGGGCAGTGGGATCTGAAGTGTGGCCTGGGGATTTTAAAGGGCTGGAGGCTTGCATCACATCACAAACCTGAGCCTGTCCAATGGCCCCTGGGGTGCCAGTGCCTTCGGGAAACTGGGCCAGAAAATGTCAGTGTCACACAGGGTTGGGGCACAATGGGCTGTGTGGTCCGCATGGCCTGCATCAGACACCAGCCCCCTTGCCTGTCCTCCAGCTCATGGTCCTTATCCTCCTTAAACACAGTCCCCCTTTCCTGAAGGGGACTCACACAGCAGGCTCTGAGGCAGCCCATGGCTTGTGGGCTGGCAGAGACGGACAGACACAAGCCTGGGCTGCTGCTTGTCACTAACCTCATGTGGAAGGTCTGATTTGAAGAGCCAGGCTGGGCGGCCGCCGTGGTGTGTTTCCAGAGGTGTGGTCCCTGGCCCTTCAGTCAGAAGCTCTGGGAGGGTCTGCTGATTCCGGCGTGGTCCCAGGCTCTCAGCTCTCTGTTGCCACCTGCACCTGCGTTGAACCCACTTGCCCGGCCCTGACCTTGCAACGGGGAGCTCTCTTGAGAAATGCACTTCTCCGGGTTCCCCCACACTGTGCTAGCGCCTGGGTAGGTGGGATCTGCATTGTGACCCACCCCCCATTCTGAGGGCCTTGAACTCAGCTGGGTGGCCAGTAAAACTACCGCAGCCTTCCTGGGGATGTGTCCCCAAGCTTTGCCCTAACCCAGGCAGCTTTGCCTGGTGTGATGAATGGGAACTGTGATCAGGCGGCAGAGCCAACCAGGGAACTGAGTTTCCAGATCTTAGGGTGACTGCGGCCCCCAGCAAGCTCGCAGCTGTCACTGGGCTTGGAGAGGCCACCATGGGCTTGGCCTGGGTGCCTGGGCCACGTGGGATGGGCGCCAGCGAAGAGCCCTTCTCAGCACCCTGTGCTCCAAGTGACGCATCGCCTCCCATCCCCGCGGTCGCCGCGAGACCAGTCAATCAGTGTTCTCCGTGCGCAATGAGGAGGCCGAGGCCCCGCGATGGCGATAGCGCGGACCCCGCCCCCGGGTCACCCGCGGCGGCGGGGTCGGGCTGCCTGGGGAGGCTGTCGCCGACCTGCGGAGGCCCCAGGCAGGGGCAGGGGCAGGGTGGGGACGCGGTGGGGGCGGGGCGGGCCCGCGGGCGCCAGCCTCACCCCCCCCCCCCGGGTCCCCCCCAGGCCCTTCCTCGTGCTGCCGCCGCTGATGGAGTGGATCCGGGTCGCCGTGGCGCACGCCGGCCACCGCCGCAGCTTCTCCATGGATAGCGACGACGTCCGCCAGGCAGCCCGGCTGCTGTTGCCTGGTGTGGACTGCGAGCCGCGCCAGCTCAGGTAGGGACCGGGCGGGGCGACAGGGCGACGAGGCGGGGACGGGGCGGGGAGGGGGCGGGGAGGGTGAGAGAAGGGCGCGGACCCGGAAGGGGTGGCGCTCGGAGGGGCACACCTCCCCACGCCCCAGGCGCCATCCCTGGGTGACCGCCCCAGCCTCTGCGACTGTGACGCCCACTCGGGCTGCGGGCTGCGGGGGCTGCTCGGGGCGCTGGGCCTGGTCCCTTCCTCTTGGTCTCTGAACCCAGCACAGCTCGCGGTCCAGACCCGCCCTGTTCCCGGGTCCTGCCTGGTGAACGGGGTGCTGGAGACCCTGCACTCAGAGCCTCCTGGAGTCCTCCCTGGCTCCCAACCGAAAGCACAGAACTTGTGACGCGCTGTGCACCCGTGTCCGTGCGTGCACACGCGCGAGTGCGCACTTTCCCACCCCAGCTATTTTCCGGGGTCTCTGCCATCGCCGCCAACCCCCCGACGCCCCAGAGCAGTCTCCCATGACCCTGGCGGAGGCCCCGCCGGCGGGAGGAGGGATGTGGAGCAGTTCCCGACCTGACGCCGCCTCTACCGCTCTCCCCAGCTGCCAAGTCGATTTCGTGGACTAAGTAATGTCTGATATCCATCCCCATGCCCTGGGAAGCAGGTGTTGGTGTGCCCGCTTCAAAGACAGGGAAACTGAGGCATGGGCAGATTTAGTACTGGACCAAGGAACCTGCCTCGGAAATGCTCGGGGTTCAAGTCCACAACCCAGACCCTAGGGCTCTTGCTGTGCCCCTGGGCTCTTGCCTGCGGAGTCTTGTGACTGCCACGCGGCAGAGCAGCAGGTTACGGGAGGGCTGGGCAGCCGTGTTTTGAGTGTTTTGAGGAACTGCGGTGTTCCAGGATTTGCAGCTGTGGGATGTCTGTGTAGTCTCCTCCCATCCCTGCTGCAGCCCCAGGAGGTCAGGACAGTGCCTGTGGGGGTCCCCTGGGCTCAGCCTCTGCGCATCTCAGCTCATCCCTCCGATGCCCCAGCTGTTGGGGACAGGGAAAGTGAGGGGTCTCCTGAACACCAAGAGGGGGCAGTGTCCTCCTCAGTCATGCTGCTGTGGACCCTCAGCTTAAAGCCCAGGGCCTCCAGAGCCCACCACCTGGGGGCCCAGTGCCACCTCTGATTAGTCTGCTGGGCCCCTGGCCAGGTCTCTGGACCTTGGTTTCCCCATGAGCAACGTGGCGATAGGAACAGAGGTCCGTGCATCCTCACGGTGACTCAGGGACCTGACGAACCTGCACAGACCCCGGGCACAGGCAGCAAGAGCTCGGGAAGCCTCCCGGCCACACGCCGGGCAGGGCCTTCCCCCTCTGAGGCTCGCAGTGAGCACTGGTGTCAGACAGGTGGTGCTGCTCCCTGCTGAGGAGCAAATGAGGCCCAGAGAGTGTCAGTGGCCCCCAGGCCCACATGCCGTTCAGTGGCAGGGCCAGGAGCTGTGCCAAACCCAGGCTGGGCGCCTACTGGGCACAGCTGGCCCTCCGGGGGCTGCGCAAACTCAGCTAACCAGAGAGCACGCACAGACATCAGTGCCTGTCCTTGTCCCCAGCCAGAGCATGTGATGGCTTTTCAGGAAGCATTTGTGCCACGGGGTGTCGCGCTGAGGCTGTGCAGGGTGCGCATAGTTCTGTGAACTCTGCCCTGCGCCACCTTGTCTGTCCCGGTGCCGGCCCTCAGGTGAGGTGGTACAGACAGAGACCCGAGGCCCAAGAGCCAGCTTCCCCGCTGTCCAGTGAGGAGGCCAGTGACCGACCATGTGCCCTGGGCTCTGCGTCATGTGTCTCTCCAGCCTCGACCCGTCCGACCTGAGTGACCCTGTGTCTGTAGAGGCTGTACTTATCCATTGTTCCAGTCACATCCTAACCGTGCTTGGAAACTATTTTCAAAGAGAAAACCACAGTACAGTCAGCCCTCCATAGCCTCAGGTTCTCGGTTCACAGATGGTGCCAACTGCGAATCACAGAGTTTTAAAAATTGTTTCTGTACTGAATAAAGTGTAGCGTCTCATTATTCCCTACACAAGACAGTGCCACAACTATTTACAGAGCATTTACAACAAATTAGGTGTTGTGAGTGCTCGGAGTGACTTAAAGTGTGCAGTAGGTGTGAACAGGTTACATGCAGACACTTTCACACAGGGGCTTGCACCTTCACAGCTTTGCGTTCACACAAGCTTCTGGATCCAGCTCTCCACCAGCGCCGAGGGAGCTCTTGTGATATCTCACTAGCTTTCCTAAAAAGCAAGGCTGAGACTTACACATTCTGTTAACTAGAAGAAATTGGTATGTGGAAAAGTGCACCCCCCACACACACACGAGATAACCCCACGGGCCCATCTCTCCCTGCATCCTCCAGGGTCACTGCCTGGCATCTGAAGTGGGAACTGCTATCTCCATTGTGCAGTAGAAGCTCTGTCCAGTGAGGAGGCCAGTGACCTACCATGTGCCCAGTTACTGTCCCTGAGGCACACCCATGTTTGTCCCCAGTAGCTGTGTCTGGCATACTGTTAGCCCATTTCACAGATGCAGAGGGTCAAGGCACCATCCAAGGTTACTGTAGTTAGGGCTTGCAAGGGAACAGATTGTATACAGGGGACATAATTTACAGGATTATTTTATAATATTCAGCCAAAAAGTCAAATGCAGAGGAGTGTGGGAGATCTGTCCACATGAGCAAGACCACGGAGGGCCTGGGTCCCACAACAGTGTCCTGCACGAGTCCAGCCAGAGGCCTGGAGCCCACGGCAGTGTCTCATGCAAGTCCACAGGGAGGATCTGTCCGGGGAGGCCCAAGGGCCAATGGTGGGAGCTGGAAAGTCTGTGCCAGCAAGGTGGGTTTTCCTGCCTGGACCCATGCGGACTCAGCTCAGCTGGTGTCCCACATGGGCCATTAGTTATTCCCCGCAGGTCCTCATGTCGCCGGGCGGCTCCTCATTCAGTGTCAGCACTGCGCCCCCATCTGTGAAGGGACAGCCTGAGACGAGGTGGGGGGCTCTGTGTGCACCTAACCAATGCCGGACACAGTGTCAATGGCAGGTGCTGGGGCATTAGCCTGGGATAACGCCTGCCAGCTGGCCCAGGTTTCCTGCAGGGAGGCGGCCAGGACGCCACCAGGAAAGGACAGCCTCGCCAAGCTCTACGCCTGCGCATGTGGCTGTGGGTTCTCAGTGACCCTGGTCAGCTGCCTCAGCAGCAAAGCCTCACCATGGTGATCAGGTATCCACAGCAGCCGCTCCTGTGCCCGCACTGACCCCTCACGTTTCTGTGGTAAAGGCACCAGCTCGCCTGGATCAGGCAGCTCTTCTCTCCCCTGCTTATTTCTCCACAGGTGAGGGATGGAGGAAGCAGAAGGGAGGAAAAAGCAGTTAATACGCCTTGGCAGCTTCGTGTGTTTCCTCAATTACTGCTTTTGCAGTGCCTTAGAAATACCAAGATAAGCACTGCTGTTTTCCTCCTGTTAGAAGGGCATTTTCTGCTCTGGAGTGAGGTTCTGTTAGGCACATAGCAGGGGCACATCCAGGTCCCCTCATAGCTGGTACCTGGCCCCTTCACAAGATGTGAGGGTATCAGAGCCCTGGGCTCTTCCCAGAACATAGTAAATCTGTGTTGCAAACCAATTTCTGAGCTGTACTGGAGAGCAAGGGCTCAGGGTGGCGAGGGCACAGGATGGGGACCCGGGCCCACACACCCAGGCCTCAGCCCTGTGCTGCATTCACTGAGTCCCTGCTGTGTGCCCAGTGCCATGAAGGCCTCCCTTCTAAGTCTGTGGCTCTGTGGCAGGTGACTCGCCAAGGCACTTTCCCTGTCTACACAGCTGGGTTTGGCTTCTTTTAATTTTATTTTTGTTAGTCCATGCTCACGATACCAAATGATGGTGCTCACCACAGACCTTGTGCATATCCCACATCCTGATTATTCCCTTGTCCCTCTGTCCCATCCCTCCATATCTTGGTCCCCTTCCCTTTTGCAGAGTGATCTGTCACTTATTTTGCTTCCTAATTTATATCTACTTTGGATTTCTCATCGAAGAGAAACCATGGACCATCTTTGCCAGGCAGAAGTGACATGTGCTTTGTGGACTAGGGGACCACAGAGCTGGTCAGGGTGGCATTGCACAAGTCACAGCACCTTGGCTGCTGCTTCTGGCTCTTGGTGGCCCTCGGGCGCTCTGCCAGGCCCTACGCTTTGGATCTGTTTGGCCAGACTGGGTCCCAGGCAGTATTGTCTGGAAACTGTCCCTGCAACTGGGCAACAGGAACTCAGGCTCTGTTACCAGCTCATGGGGTATGGACAGCCATCAGCCATAGAGGCATCTGTACCTTTGGGAATCATCACAAAAGGGGGCCCCAGGCTGGTATATGGGGACACTGGTTCCAGGACCCCCCAGACAACAAAGTCCCAGGACACCCGAGCCCCTTAGACAAAATGACATCACATTACTTAGGACTCCACACATCCTCATGTGCCCACATGTACAAGGGTACACACTGTGTGCATGGTCGTTTTGTGGTGCTATGTGGGCAAAGTACCAAGGAACAATCTCCACACATGCAGGGCAGATGCGGCCCCATCAGCAGCCCCTGCCAGGACTTGAACCCACGGATGCAGACACAGAGGGCTCGCACTGCCACTCATACCCACCCCAAAACTGGGTGGTGCCAGACCTCACTGGGCTCAGAAACCAACTCCTCAGGACTTGCCTGCTGCCAAGAAGATGCAGACAGCAAAGAGAGGTGATGGTGGACACTCCCGTCGGCCTGCGGGGCTGGTAGGGAACCCCGGGGAGGCGAGGAGAACAGCATGGGACACATCCTCACAGCCGGCTCCCTCGTCGGGTTCCAGGGATGCGAGTCCAGGCCCACCCCATTCCTCCCTCAGAAGGTCACCTGCAGAGTCAGGCACCCGGCTAGTCATGAAGCTCCGAAGGCCTAGAAGTCTCCTCGGCCCCGCAGGCTGCTGCTTCTGCTCCCCATGTGCCCTTGTCCCCATGTGCCCTGGTGTGTCTCCAAGTTCCAGGCTCACTGGCCCCCCTTCTGCCCCAGGGACATTACTGGCCTCACTGCCCGCCCAGAGCCACTGCTGCCCCTGCGAGAGGTCAGTGCATTAGCACCTCCCGAAACCCAGACACCCTCTTCCTGGTCCCAGGCATTCTGTGGCAGTTGTCCTCCTCCAGCGGGGTCAGGGACAGGCTGCCAGCCTGCGTGGGCCTTGCTGGCCAGACCCAGATGCTCGGCAAGGCCTGCACAGCACCTGCTCTGTGCCCCCCTGGAGGGGTGAGCAGGTCCAGAGACCCCAAGGCACTGTCTCACGTGTACTGCAGAGAAAGCAGGAGCCTGAGAGGCAGGCCTTGCAGGGGGCCCACATGGGCTGGGACACCAGGGAGCAGAGAGGACCAGGCTGCACGTGGTGGCGGAGCCCAGAGCGGGCCCCTCTTGGTTGGCAGGTCCATTGGCCCACACCTCCTGCCATGACTCAGGTTGGTCCCCCGGTGCAGGAGAATGGGCCAGCGTGACTGCCCCAGCCATGTATCAGGCTCCTCTTTTCTCCCAAGCAGGCGGCACTGGAGGCCCCAGCTTGTCCCCCACAGCAGTAGAGCCCCTAGTGGGGAGGCGGGCAGGAGGCGAGGACAGATGTGTGCTGACTTCACTTGTGGCACTGTGGCTAGCAGAGTTGCTGGGGCCGGAGAATGTTCTGGAAGAAGCCATCGCAGTGTGGACATCGCGCTGACACAGGTCTTCCTCCACTCCTCGGGCCCAGGGTCTCGGGACGCGGCTCAAAGCCAAGGCCCCACAGCTGAGCATTGAGCGCTGAGGCTGACACAGGCACAGATGCCGGCAGCAGGACAGAGGCGCCTCAGGAGACACAGCCAGGGCAGCCAGCTGTGGTCCTGGTGTGGCACGGGTTACCCCGGGCGCCACACAGTCAGAGGCAGCCAAGAGTGATGTGTCAGACACTGAGCGTGGCACAGAGGAGCAGAGTCACCAGAGCCATGCTGCAATGCCAGAGGAGGGAGCACGGGTGGAAAAGAGGCAGGCGCAGTGGTGCCACATGTAGCTGGAGCGAGGAAGAACAGCCAGGAGCAGCTGAGAACAGGCGGCAGGTGACAGACGCTTTGCCAGCACTTGGACCCCATCCCAGCTCCTGAGGGTCAAAAGCAAAACAGAAACACATTTGGTGCTGCTGGTGGGCGAGCTTCACTACCAGGGGCAGCGGGCACATCCGGCCGCCGGTTGAGGATGTGTGATCTGCCTGCAGATCTGCTGTCCAGATGGGAGGACAGAACAGGGGCGTGGCTCACCTGTCCTTTCAGGGCCCAGTGCTTGTCCTGCTGTGTTCTGCCCAGCAGACTCCTCCTCGAACGCGGATAACAGAACGTCTGCATTCCTCCGGTGCTGCCTCTGCCCACAAAGCCACAGCCTCACCACAGGGCAGAGCCAGGGCTGAGGTGCCTTGGGCCACCATAGGGGAACAGGCCCTTCCTGCCGGATGCCCAGTGTTATCATGCCTGTAGGCACCATTCTGCCGGGTCCACCACCTTCCCTCTGTCCACCCAGCTGCCCCTTAGGAGGCAACACCACCAACTAGAAGAGCCCATTGTTTTCCTGGCTCAGAAAATTGCTTGATTTTGGAGTCAGACATTAGTGATGCAAAGCAGCAGGGACATTCTGGCCTGAGATGTAAACTGAGGCACAAAGGCAGTGAGGGAAATAAGAGAAGCTTGAATTCACGTCCTCCATGTTTCTCTCTGAGGTGCCATGGTCCTGGGTGTCCCCTGCCCCATGAGGACTGTCTTCTCTTGACCCCGAGGAGCCCAAAGCTGGAGGCAAGAACATCTGCCTGTGGACCCCGGCCCAGGCCCAAGCCCATGCCCTCGCTCTAGAAAAGCAGCTCTACCAGAGACTCCAAGTAGTTTGTGAAACTCATTTAGCTGCAGGTGCAAGGGCTGTGGTGACCTCATCAGCCACCAGACAAAGATCCTCTTCGGAGTCCCCTGCGCTCACCAAGTTTGGCTGATGCCAGACCTCCCTGTGAAGAGGAAACAAACACAAGAACAGAAATACATGGCCAAGAAATATGTGGGAAATCCGTGGCACTGGGAGCTGAGAAGGCAGATCCTAAGTGCTGGTGCCAGGTTTGCGCCAGAGAGAGATCTCTCAGACGCCGTGGGAGAGACCTGGAACCCACAGTCCAGTAAACCTGAAAACACACTGTTTGCGCTTGTGTCTGTCCCTGGAGAATCACTTCCGGGGGAAATAAGGGGATGCAGGTGAGGCTCTTTGCAGGCGGTGTTTGCAACGGCAAAACACGGAGCTCACCACGTGCCCTGGGTGAATGGGAAATGAGTAACAGCGTGCTGATTGACTGGACAGCTAAGAAGCAATGGGAATAAATGAACTAGATTCCATACATCTTTAGTTGGCTAACTCCCAAAAACAATGCAAAAGAGAAATGCAAGTGTCTAAGAAGGATTTATGTAGTTTGCTAACGTTTATGTAGAGTTTGCCAAAGTGTAAAAAAGGCCATTGGCCTTAGATATTTATGAATTATACCATAGGCCATAGATATTTATGAATTCATATACACAGAGTCCACAAAGAGTATGCATCAGGAAAAGAAAAGCTTGTATAAATACTGTAATGCTCAATTGATGGAGACGTCATGAGAGTAATACAAGTTGCCTTTGGCCTCTCCAACTACAAGAGGCACCCAGAGTGGGGCCCTTGCTTTCAGACGTGTATTATTTTTCTTTTCCTGAAGTGTGCATACATTTTTTGGCAGACTTTGTATACTTACCCAAGCGTGCATGGGAACGACACGTCGGATTCAGGACAGCGGGTTCTCGAGGGAAGGGGGCACGGGAGAGCACCAGGGAGGGGCCGCTGCATGTGTGACGCTCTGTTTATTCATCATGGCTGGATGTGAAGCATGGGTCAGGGTCTATTTACCTGTATTTTACATGTGCCTATAATTCAGTGATGGTAAAAGCTGTCTACTTAGAATATGTAACAGCATGTTTAGAAGGCTGGTTCTTGGGCTGTTTATAAGAATTAAGAAAACTGGGCTGGAGAGTTAGCTTAGTGGTTCCAGCGCCTACCTAGCAAGTGCAAGGTCCCTGGTTCGATCCCCAGTTAACCACATATAACAGTACCCGGCGTGGTGACTCACGCCCACCAGGATTCAGTACCACATACCACAAATGCTGGGCATGGTAACTCAAACCTGTAATCCCAACACTCGGGAAGCAGAGGCAGGAGGATTGCTGAGTTTGAGGCTTGCCTGGGCTACATAGTGAGCTCATGACCAGCCTGAACTACAAAATAAGACCCTGTCTCAAAAAAAAAAAGAAAAAAGAAAAAGAAAGAATTAAGCAAACTATCAATAAACATTATAAAAATATTAAGTGACTCAACAAATTTAGAAAATGCTAACTTAATTAAAATTAAATGTTTTGGGGGGTCTCACTTTATAGTTCAGGCTGGCCCTGAACGCACTGTGGCTACCTGTGTACTCTTCTTGGCAATCCTCCTGCCTCTGCCTCCCGAGTGCTGGGATTACAGGCCCAAGCCACCATGCCTAGCATTGTGGTATGTGGTACTGAGGATTGAACTCAGGACCTTGTGCTTGCCAAGTAGATGCTGGAACCCCTGAGCTAAATACACAGCCCCTAAATGGGCTTAATAGAAAAAAAAAAGTTTCTTGGCACTTTTAGCAGCTTATGTTTCTTGTAAGATTCAATGAAAATGTTATTCCATTTAACTACTTTCCCAGACTAGTGGTCTGCAAACTGCAGCCTCCTACTCCCTGCTTTGTAAATGAAGTCACACAGGAAGGTCGCCATACCTGTTTCGGGGGGTAGTTGGTGGCTGGCTTCCAGGCAGTGGCTTAGGTCAGCAGTTAGGACCGCCCACAGACCCTGCAGTGTTTACCCCCAGCCTGTACAGACGTAGTGTGTGGCCCTATCCAGAGCACTCAGGCGGGAGTCACAGGGTCTGCACCTGGGGGTGTGAATGCCAGTGGTAAGTGGTTTGTTCATGTGAAGGCTGCCTCAAGACCACCCGTTCTCTCTCAGCACCCAGCGCAGTGGCTGGCTGTGCAAGGTGCTTCTCGTGGCTTCACTGAACCGCCTTAAATGTACGCAGCATGTGTGGAAGGACCCTTAGAGGACAGATTCATCAACTGCAACAGATAGACAGGGCGCCATGGCTTGGACTAACCAGCCACAAGCCGTCCTGGGCTCTAACAGCTTCTCCATGAGGTTCGGGCACAGGCACCTTTCTGCTCATTGCTCTGCCGTCCCTGGGATGGGGGGCACCTTCCTCCACACAGCCACACCCCACAGGACACCTAAGAGATGAGCCAGGAAAAGCAGAAGGGGAAGGCAAGCCCAGAGATTGCATACAGCGCTCCTCCTCCTCGCGTATCTATTGGCCCGAACATACTCACGTGACCATGCACCTCAGCAAGGCAGCCTGGGAAATGTAGTTATCTAAGCAGCCATGTGCCCAGCTAAAAGAACGTGAGTCCTCCAACAGTACAGGAAGAAGAGGCAGAGCTGTGGAGGGTGACAGTCTCTGCTGGGAGAGATGCGTTAAGAGCTTGCGTCTTTAGTCAGGGTGAGTGTTCCCCTATACATAGACCTTATTGTTCCCTCTTTTTTTTAAAAAAAGAATAAGTCAAGATGCTAAAGCAAGAGATCTATAATGCTGCTTCATCCTTTTCTATGCAAAATATCATGACAACCTAGTGAGACATGAGCATGCCGTTTCCTTCCTGCCGGGGCTTTGCAGCCCTTGCTTTTGAGATAGATCTTTTTAAACGTCTGTGAACAGAGCTTGAATCTTTGTCTTTGGGGAGAAGTGAAGCAGAGGCTGTGTGCACTGCCTGGGCCGAGCTCGAGGAGGAAGTGCCCCGCGCCAGGAAGTCCCTCCGGAGCAGAGCACTGGCAAGGTGGGCGTGGAATCACCCTGCCTCTCCCCGTCCGAGGCAGGTTTAATGAGCTGGTTGCTCTCTGGAGTTTACTAGCAGTATCAACAGCAAGTGGGCACAACTATGGACCAAGAGTTCTCCTAGGAGCTTTGCAAGCATCACATGTTCCATTTTCTGCAATCATACCATTTTCTTCTGTCTTAGAAAGGTGCATGAGATTTTGGGGTGACTTACCTCTGTGCAAAGCACCTCAATCTGTGCACCTTTTTCGCCACCCAAAAGCAAAGGAAAAGATCGTCAGCCTGGAGATGGGAAACTGTGGGGGCATCTGGCTAAGGCCGCTGGAGGGTCATGCGCTGGGTACTGGTGCCGCTTCACAGCTCATTTCTGAAGCCACTGCTTTCTTATCACACTTGCGGAGTCCCATCCTGGGGATGGCTTCTGTGTGAGGAATGGTGCAGCATTTCCCAGCCTCAGCACCTTCCATATCTGGAGCTGGGTTGCTCTTCCTGTGCCAGGCCAGGCAGAGCTGTCAGGCCGTGGCAGAGCACCCAGCAGCACCCTGGCCTCTTCGGTGGTGCCGGTGGCGCCTGCCTAGCATGACAGCCAACCTCAGCCCTGGGGACCGACATGGGCCTGCGGGCCGGCCGCCCTGTGGGTGTCTGCTGCCGAACTCTTACAGGAGTCCGAGGGTTAGTGCCTGGCACACCTGTGAGTGGGCATAGGCAGTCCGGTCTTCTCAGGCTGGCACGCTTTTTGTTTTGCGGAGGGGTGAGGTTTGTTGGTTCTGTCTGTGTTTTGCAGTACTGGAGATGGAGGCCTGTTCATCGTGCGGGGCTATATCCCCAGTTCTGGTTTAGGTTTCTACATTTTGATACAGGGTCTCCCTAACTCTGAGTTGGCCAGATGGAGCTGGAACTTGCCATCCTCCCAGAGTGCTGGGACCGCAGGTGTGTACCACACACCTGTGTACCACACACCTGCCAAGGCTTCCAGTTTCTTGATGTGAAGAAGGCCCGGAGCTGAGCTGACAGTGTCTTAATGCTTCAGGGCCAGAAATTTAGCTCAGTGGTTCCGGCGCCTGCTTAGCAAGCACAAGGTCCCTGGTTCAATCCCTGGTAACCACATACAACAGTACCAGGCGTGGTGGTTCACGCTCACCAGAAATCAGTACCACACACCACAGTGCTGGGCGTGGTGACTCATGTTTGTAATCCCAGCATTCAGGAGGCAGAGGCAGGAAGATTGCTGAGTTGGAGGCTTGCCTGGCTACGTAGTGAGCTCAGGGCCAGCCTGAACTACAAAGCGAGACCCTGTCTCAAAAGAAAGAAAGAGAGAGAGAGAGACAGAGAGAGAGAGAGGGAGAGAGAGAATGCTTCAGAGGAAAGTGGGGCAAGGTGGGGGAGAGGACTGAGTGAGAGAGTATGATACCTGGCTGGAAAGGGAAAGGGTGGGTGTGGCTGGCAGGAGAGGAAACGGGAAGTGGTTGAGAAGCCAGAGCCACAGTTCAGCAGAACATCAGACCCAAGGCTGTGGCTTGTCTTCCCCGGAAGCCAGCCTAGGACCTGGCATCTGGCCACCACTTCCCCAGGTGGCCCCATCAGTGGCCATTTCAGCAGGTGCAGGGCCTGTGACTGTGGTGAGCAGTGGCCTTGGCTGGTCGGAGAGGCCCAGCGACTGACTGCCTGTGGGACTCCAATCCCAGCTCTAACTCCTGCGGGCTGTATGGCCTCAAGCAAGTTTCTCAGCCTCTCAGGGCTGTGATTCTGTCTCCTTAAAACTGAAGATAGTGGGCTGGAGATTTACCTCAGTGGTTCTGGCGTCTGTCTCACAAGCACAAGGTCCAGAGTTCAATCCCTGGTACCACACACCACAATGCTAGACGCAGTAACTCATGCCTGTCATCCCAGCACTCAGGAAGCAGAGGCAGGAGGATTCCTTTGTATTCGAAGCTTGCCTGGGCTACAGGGCAAATTTAGGGCCAGTCTGAATTATAAAGTGAGACCCTGGCTAGAAAGAAAGAAAAGAAAAGAGAAAGAAACCTGAAGATAGGACTGGGAGTTTGGCTTGGTGGCATCTGAGTTTTATCCCCAGTACTAAAAGAAAAAAAAAATATATATATATATATACACACACATACATATATACATATATGTATACACACATGTATATAGATATCCCCTGCATGTTTCCTGCCACCACTGCCCTCCCCTCCCCTTCCTTCTCTTCCTCAGCTCAGCATGGAGCTGGCTCTGCATGGTACTAGGCTGCTCTTAAACAAGAGCCCAAGGCGACCCTCTCCAGCTGTGCCCCTGCTCCCAGCCAGAGTCCTGTGGGCTCACCCAGGCCTCAGGGTCCCAAGCTCGGCCCCGGGGCCACAGGCGGCCCCTCCTTCCTGTGGCCCTGTCAGCCTCGGGCCTGCACACTGCCCACCGCATCCTCACCCAGCACCAGAGACAGGGAAGCTGGTGGTACAGCCCGAGGGGCCCGGTGCCGCCCCCAGGAGAGAACCCAGGTGAGCTGCTATCCGGCCCGTGCACGGCAGGCACAGGCTGGGACAGTGCTGTCAGTCAGGCCAGGCAGGCTGCACAGATTATGTGAGGACCCAGCTTCGCCCCATCTTTTCTCCTGACACTGCTCTAAGGCAAGAGCCAGCAAACAGCGCCCTGGTCAGACTCTTGGACTTTTAAGCAAAGATTTATTGGAACACAGCAACACCTATCTGCTTCTAGATCACGCATGGACACAGGGGAAGGAGTCACAGTGAAGATTGTGCGGCCAGTGAGCTAAAGAGTGATGCAGACATCAAAGTGTCATCCCAGCCGAGTATCCGTGTGCCCCAGCCCTGTGCAGACAGGCCGTTGGGATCCCTGCAAAAGAGCCAGCTTCTCTTCCTTCCTAGGCACACCCTGGGAGATGGAGCCCGTCCACGCCAGGCGCGAGTTAGGATCGTGGTGGCATGTCCCTTCCTGAGCAGAGGACAATGCCTCACAGATACGTGTTACATTGGACCTTGTAGAGAGATGCTCTGGGCTGGTGCCACATCTACCTGGCAAGTACAAGGTCCTGAGTTCAATCCCTGACCACTACCAAAAAAGAAAAGAAGCAGACCAGGGATGTGAACCTGGGTCTTAGGCACCAGCCCTGGGGCTCTGAGGGTACAGGCTCTGTGTCAGACACTCAGACTATCCCCAGAGGGTCACAGATGATGCCCGAAGCAGCGTTCGGCTTTCAGGAGGGTCCCCAAGTGGGAACGGGTCTTCACAGAGGCCTGTGCAGAAGAGGACACCACGAGGGTGGTCTGATTGCCGGTTGCAGCTGTGGACTGCATGGGACTCCAGCACAGAGGCCGGGACGGTGCCTGAGCACTGCAGAAGCCATGCTGTCCTCACACTGACTCTGTCGCGGCCCTGTGTCACCTGCGATTGCCTGCAGAACTGTGCTGGCTGGTGGCAGCCTCTCTGGGAGCCAGGCCTTCAGCGCCCGGGCACCCTGGCTGCGGTGGTGTTTGGCAGAGGTGTGTCTCTTTGAGGCCTGAAGTGTACTTGACTGAGCATCCTGCATCTGCCTCTGTTTCCGCTCTTTCCACAGTCCACCTCCCTGCAGGCTTGCTTGATCAGTGGTCTGTGATCATGGCACAAGGTCTCCAGTGTCTGAGGACAACTGTGTGCTGAGGGACATGCCCTCCCGAGCACTGTGCGTGGGTGTCTGTCCGACTGGCCCTGAGCCCTACAGGAGGGAGCACGGTTGTTACCAAGCCCATCTCAGGAGAGACGAGAACACAATGTGGCAGTGAGGAGCCAGCAGGACCAGCTGCTAAGCACTAGCCCAGGGTTCGCACCTGCAGTGAGATCATCCTCTCAGCTCGTGGGCACCATTGCATGGCAGAGGCCCAAGGGCATCTGGGTGTGGCCAGCTGGGGCTTGTTGCTGGATAGGTGCACCGACTCTGGCCCCACACCACTTCCCTCATGCAAAGGTCTCTGCTGACACCTTTCTCTGGAGTGGGAAGACATTGGCCAGTCTTGCAGGACCAGGCACTTAAGAATGGACCACCTGCTTAGATTGATCAGGTTTTCACTGTCACTAGAAGCCACTCCAGGGGAAACCACAGAGCCGGTTGCTTTCTGGTGAAGCCCAGCTTAATAGATTTCCACATAAGTAAGGCCGGCACAGCGGAGGGCACATTTACTGGCTCAGGGGAGCCACCGGCTGCTGGCAGAGGAGTCCCACTAGGGCGCGGCAGAGAAGAAATGAAGCCTTGAGCTGGGTTTGCTGGAATGTTTTCCTCTTTTTCGTAGAGTGACTTTTTCCAACAAACCAGGCTGGGCAGAAAACTGTGCTTTCCCAGACACTAGTGGAAAATGTTTCTTCTTCCTGCTTGGTCTGCTTGCCCGCCTCAGTGTCAAGTTCAGGAGCAACAGGCTGTCTGTTCTCTGGGTGTCCCAGGGTTCTTGACGAGCGTCCGTGGCCTGCTCGTGGGAAGGAACCACCGCAAGACGCCCAGCAGGAGAAGACAGGCTCCCAGCTCGTGGTGTTGGGAACAATGGGTATGTGCAGCAGAGGAGTGAAGCCCTTCCCCACAAGTGTGCAAACACATCTCAGAGTGAATTTGAGACATCAACATAGGATCTCAAGCTATAAAACTGCTTTCAAAATCCATAGGTAAAAAGCTCCATGACATTGGTTGCACTGAATCCAAAAGCACAGCAAAGGAAACAGGAGGATGAAGTGACAATGGAAAAGATGCTGCGACACAGATCTGAAGGGGCTTCTGCACAGAACACGGGAGGAACTCAATTCAGAGCAAGACGACAAGGCACGCAGTCTAGAGCTGAGCAAAAGGCTGGAGAAGCAGCTCAGCGGCACATGCCTGCCTGGCAAGCACAAGGTCCTGAGTTTGATCCCTGGTTCCAAAACTGAGCAAGGACTTGAACAGATGGGGGTCCAAAAGAAGGCAGAAGGGAAGCATTAGGGAGGGTCCTCAAAAACCAAAAAATAAACAGCTACTATCAGATCTAGCAATCCTTCGACTGGGAACATATCCAAAGGCAACATATTCAGGATATGAAGACTTTCCGCATCATTGAAACCCTGTTCAGAGTAGCCAAGCATCCAGGATAGGGATTCAGCTTAGCTTTCCATCTGCCAGTAGGTGGGTAAAGAAAATGTGCCATTTATGCATGATGAAATACTATGATGCCATTAAAAAGGAAACCTGTCGCATGAGACAGCACGGACAAACCTGGAGGATGTTTTGTTAAGTGAAATAAGCCACAAACAGGAAGACACAAGACCTCACTTACATATGGATTCTGAAAAGGCTGAGTTCGTGGGGAGAGAATAGAATGCAGTTACCCAGGCCTGGCCACGCGGAGGAGAACCAGAGAGATGTTGGCCACAGCATGCAAATTTTCAGTTAGGCCCGAGGAGGAAATCCAGGAACCTATGGTATGACACAAGCCTTAGGGTCACTTTATATGCTGGGCACTGCTGCGAGAGGATTTGAAGTGTTCTCATCGCAATTAACAAGCTCACGAGATGACGCATTTATTATCATTTACCACACTTCACACCATAAGTATGTACGGTGTTAGTGGCTGATCATAATTAGGTCCTTTTTAACAGAGCAAATGGTGGTGATCACGTCTCCTCTGCCAGGCACAAGTCTACTGTCTCAGCAACAGCAGAATGGCCAACACAAGCCCACCCCAGGAGGAAAGGCTGGCAGAAGAAACCAGCTCTTAAAAAGTTAATGAAGGGCCGGGGATTTAGCTCAGTGGTTCTGGTGGCTACCTTGCAAGTACAAGGTCCTGAGTTCCATCCCGGTAACCACATACAACAATACTGGGTGTGGTGGCTCACGCCTGTCATCCTAGCAATTAGGAGGCAAAGGCAGGAGGATTGCTGTGAGTTCGAGACTTGCCTGGGCTACATAGCAAGCTCAGGGCCAGCCTGAACTATAGAGCAAGACCTTGTCTCAAAATACTAAAAAACAAATAAACAAAAGGCAAAAGTTAATGAAAAGGACTGAGGATTTAGCTCAGTGGTGCCACCACCTGCCTTGCAAGTACAAGGTCATAGTTCCATCCCTGGTACCACACACATAAAAGAAGTCAATGAAAACAAACAATCATGCCTGTGACCTGTGCTGTGGGCCAGCTGATGAGACTGGCGGGAGGTGGGGTAGAGGAGCAGGAGGGCAAAGAAGGCTCGTGGTTGAACACCTGCTTGCCTGAAGAGTGGGGAGGAGCGCCTTGCAGGCCAGGAAGGGCTCCGGGTGCCCGCGGTGGGGTGCAGACTGTGGAGGGCCAGAGAAAGGGGAGGGCAGGGCTGGGCAGGGCTGTGTCCCACAGGGAGGGTGCCGAGCAGCTTCCTCTCCGGGCTGTGGAAGGCCCTAGAGGCCCTCGGCCGGCGCGGACGTGGTCCTGAGTCCCTGTCCTGAGCTCCCGGACCTCGACCTGGGGAGGAGCCAGTTTGGCTGAGGAGATGAGCAGCTCGGGGAGACCATGTGAGGTTCTCACTGTGGCCCGGGCACAGCCAAGAGTGTGGAGGGCGGGGCGGGTGGTAGACAGGGGCTCAGGTCGGCAAAGCGGCGCAAGGGGACAGGGCGAGAGTGGAGACCAGTGAGCGCCTGGCGGGCGGCTCCCACGACTGAGATAATACAGACGCGCTGCGGACCCAGCGCTGAGGTCAAGTCGGAGGGGCAGGCGGGATGTCGGTCCCCAGGTGAGTCCTGCTCAGCCCTTAGCCAGCCTGTGATTCAGCTTCCTCATCTCGGAGGGGGTTTCAGTAACACATAGATGCTGAGCATCGTTAATATATGGGAAGAGTTTAGATTTAAATAGTGAGTGCTTGGTAAGTGTAAGCTTCCTATAATAAAAATTATCACTGTCATCTTAGCTGCAGTGATTTTCTTGCCATTTGTCTCTTTCTAATGAAAATCAAGGGCCTCGGAGCCTGTAATGCTCCGGATGCCCTGGAAGGCTCCGTGGGAGCCCAGGAGCTCTGGGAGCTCTGGTTCTGTCTCCCCGCCAAGCCTGGCATGGGGCTGTGGGGAGCTGCCCGGTGATGCTTTCTGGGCACAGGGCTCAGCCAGACTGCAGGGAGGGAGAAGCAGGACCAGAGCGGGAGCACCGGCCTGAGGGAGGGCGGCCGGCCAGGCTGTCCGGTGACCGTGGCCCACGCTGCCCTCTCCAGGCCCCTGACAATTACTGGCCCGGCCTCTGCCTGCTTTTCAGGGCCTCAGTGACCTGACCATCCACTGCCATCTGTGCCCCCTGAACCTCCTCCCGCCTCATCTTTAGGGACATTGGTCCTTGGGTGAACCCTGCCCCGCGCCCCGCGTCCATCTGGATTTCTACATGGTGCATGCTGCGGTCAGGAGTGCAGGGCCTGGGCTCCGCCCCTCACCAGATCGAGAGGGGCAGGGGCTTCCCCCTCGGACGGGCAGCAGCTCGTCTGTGCTGTGCTGCTCACCCTGGCCGCCCCAGCCTGGGACCAGGCACACAGCCTCCAGAGCCGCCTGCACCCGCAGCCATACCCACTCACACCCCAGATACCTGTCCTCCTCTGCAGCGGAGCAGGCCTTAGAGGTCCCCTCCTGGAGCCCAGGTCCCCTAAATACTTCCATGGTCCCCCAAGGCCAAAACACCAGAGCTGTGCCCCTTTCCACATGGTGCCACCCTCCTGCTCCCAGCCGTGGTGCACCTGTGCCCTCTGGCGGCCGGAAGGAGCCTCCTCCCGCTTCCCGAGGCTCCTTGCCACCCAGCCCCTCCGTTCCTCCAGCGGCAGCAGGGAGCACGTCCACACACACAGTCCGCCCCACGGGGCAGTGGGGACACCTCTGCTCCTGAGAAGCACCTGCAGGGAGGAAAAGGCCCTGCACAAGCCAGTCGCCCATCGCTTCCTGTGTGCCGCTCTGCCCTGGCTGTGGCCTCTCGGGTCCCTTGCACCCACCCTCCCTGCAGGCTGAGGGGTGGCCTCCCACCTGGCCCTCCTGCCCGCCCAGCACCTCTCGCTGGCATCAAGGTGAGGACGAAGGGCCCCTGGGCTGCTGTCCAGGTCCTGCCCAGACACGGCCACCCTGTGGTGACCCTGGCACAGCACTGGCCCTGCTGGGCACTCGCACGCTGCATGGCTGCTCCCTGGTATCCCCACAACACATTTACTCTGGAGCCGCGTGTCTCCAGTCCCGAAATACCTGCATTTGCCACGTGGATTTTTCCTTGCGACACGGGAGATTGAGCTGGGGCCTCTTCCTCTGAGCTCCTCCTCAGGCCTTTTTCTTTTACTCTGAGACAGGGTCTTGCTGAGGCCGGACCCAAGCTTCCTGTCCTCCTGCCTCAGCCTCCCAGAGCTCTGGGACGCCAGACCCCAGCCACGCCCTCTTGCTACGTGGACTAGAGCTGTGTGCTCCCGGGCAGGGCCATCGGCGCTAGTGACTCAGTTAGCAGAGAACTGGCGATGGGTTCGCAGCCTTGGCAGCGCGCCTGTGCCCCCTCCGCCCTCCCGCTTCTCCCTCTGTTGCTGGCTGGAGGACAGCCCCGTCCCACCCGGTGGGGCAGGGCGGGCTCAGCTCACCGGCCTGTTGTCAGGCTGTCTGTCCAGCTCATAGTTAACACCTGTGGCTGCAGGTGGGAGCTGGGGTAGAGAGACCTGCAGACAGGTGAATGGGCCGGCGAGCGGTGGGCACTGCCCTCAGGGGTGGGCACAGCTGACACACGCTGGACTGTGGCCCGACCCAGGTGGGGTGCAGCAGTTGTGTAGCCCGTTGGTCACGTGGAATCAGTGTGCTCACATGAGGCGCAGAGGAGCGAAGGCCTTGCCCCGTCTCTGGTACTCAGCACAGAGTGGTCACAGCCGGAGGGGCCAGGCCGGCCCCAGTGGGGACAAGGGGCCCGAGACTCAGAGATCTGGGGCAGTGGCTCCAACACAAACAGAGCACGCGGTGGCTAGAAGCCCCGCACCTGACTGTCCTCTTCTCCTCAGGGCCGATGACTGCTTCTGCGCCTCCCGGAAGCTGGACGCTGTGGCCATCGAAGCCAAATTCAAGCAGGACCTGGGCTTCCGGATGCTGAACTGTGGGCGAACAGACCTGGTGAAGCAGGCAGTGTCCCTGCTGGGGCCCGACGGGATCAACACCATGAGTGAACAGGTACAGCCTCCACCTGTTCACGCCGCCCTGCTCGGGCGCCCCCCTTGCGGCCGTCCTGGGGATTTGCTTTCTTTCTTCAAGGGTGTTCTTGAAATAGAAAAAGAGAGAAAAATAGATCTTTTCCAGAGGAGTTAATGCCCCATCAAAGGACCACCATGACATTAGCACGCTCCTACAAGTCTTTCTCCAGTGATTATTATCAACTCTCCGCCTGCCCGTCACCACCAGGACACACCCACACAAGCTCTGAGACACATGGGCAGACTAGGGACCCCAAGGGCACCTCAGAGACAGGCAGCTTCCCCTCAGATCCTTGAAACTGATGGGGGAGAAGTACTGGTGATAGCTGAGCCGTGGGGACAGACGAGGGCTGTGCTGTGCATCCCGGAGAGAGCAGACAGAGCAGACGGGGCTGTTTATTAATGAAGGCAAGTGACCTTCATGAGTGGCACCAGCGAGCACTGATACACAGGCACACACACATTTGTTATTTTTTATAATCTGAAAATTTATTGTATCTTGGTTTTTTCCAATATTTTATGCAAAAGAGAGTTGCAGTGATGCTGAATACTTTTTAGAAAGCACCCTGATGACTGGAGAACAGTCCCAGTATGTAGTCCTAAGCCCTCACTCGATTGCTAGATTTTTCGGTTGTTCTAATCACTTTTGCTAATGATGCTGGGTAGACTTAAGTCACATGGGCTTTGTTCAAATCTCTGATTATTTCGAGAGGCAAACTTGAACATGGGAGACTCAGAAGCAGCCGCCCCTGGGGCTCAGGGGCCTGGGTCCCTGCCTGCCATTCCCTCACCGTGTTCCCTGTGACTCCTACCTCTCGTCCACATTTCACAGGCACTTTCCTGCTTTTCCGGTTTACACAGAGGAGCTCTTTATGCATTTTTGCAATAATGTGGCACATACATCTCGATCTATGAGTCTGTTACATTTCCAATTTTAGGTCCTAAATGCTAGAATCATTTTCCTTTCTGATTTATTCTATAACCTTTATGATTAGAACTGGATCCTGAGGCCAGTTAGGTATCATTTATGATTGGAAATTTTTCCAGAGATCTGCAAACAAACTAGTGATGATTTAGGCGCGTGCTGTGAGACCTTGACTCTACTGGTGGGGACGGCACCTCTCCTTTCCACTGGCTCTGGGCACAACCGTAGTAAGCTATTCCTGGAAGCTGCTCCTCCTCCACTTGCCTCTTGGTTATAAGTGACTCTGTCGAGCCAGCAGTCAGCTATGGGGACATCACAGGCTCAGAGGTGCACAGTTGCCCTGATGCTGACCAGTGGCTAAGGGAGCCTGAGGGCACTCGTTATCCTGGGAGAGAGAACTTGTCCAGGAAGCTGTGTTCATTACGGATGGCTGAGGGCAGAGACTGCCAGATCCAGAGCACCCCCGAGAGCCCGTGTTGAAATCGGTGACTTCTTTCCACAAACAGCTCAGGTCCCTTGTTCCCTGAGACAGACAAGCAAACAAAAATGCTCAGCAGGAGCAGAGAGAAGTGTGGCTGGCAGCATGAGTTCCCCACTTGCCTCTGCCAGGGTTTCCAGAGTGTGGGGGCTGTGGCCCACGAGTCACCCGGACTGTGAGCAGGACAGAGGCCCCATGCGCTGAGCCACTCCATCTGTGTTTGCTGACCGGCCACCGCCACCTTGTAAACGCTGTCCGTTCTCTGGTTTGACTCACCGCAGGGCATGACCCCCCTGATGTACGCCTGCGTCCGTGGGGACGAGGCGATGGTTCAGATGCTGCTGGACGCCGGAGCTGACCTGAATGTGGAGGTGAGGGCCAGAGGGGCTGCGGGCCCACGAGCCAGGAGAGGGGGGCTGGCCTCGCAGCTACCACGCGAGCGCGCTTGGACAGACGGGTGCTCCTCTCCCTCTTGGCAACTGTGGTCCCAACAAGACCACTGGGCAGGGCTTGACCACCCAAAGGAGCTGCCTGCATGTGGCAGCATGGCTGTTGCTGACCTGGCAGTACCAGCTGCCCCATGGACACAGAGATCTATTCCTTCCAGGATCCAGGCAGAGTGCATTCCTGAGCCCTCTGCCTGTCGCCTCCACCTGACCTGAGGCAGAGGACACCTGCCCTGTCCCCATCTGCTCCTCCTACCTCAACAGATCACCTGACAGACTGGCCCACTTTGCAAGCTGAGCCGGCAGATCCTAAGGCTGGTCCTGGGAACAGTGCTGGTCCTCCCCGCAGGCTTCAGGACTCACAGACAGGGGTTCACACAGACTTGCCTTGGGGCTCACACAACTAACTGGCTGAGCCTTCTGTCCCTATCTGCAAACTGCAAGCCCAGCAGCTCCTTGGCACACAGATGCTAGGAGGACAGACATGAGGCCAGCATGGTTTTGTGACTCCGCCTCTCCACGAGGTTCAGAACTGGTGATGCTGCATCCTCTTCCTTCTGCAGAGCACTCTTCACTTTTCCTGGCAGCCAGAGCTCGGTGGCCTCGGCACCAGAGAGATGCACGCTGCAGCCTGGGCCAGCAACTTTGGGAACCTGCTAAGTCCCCAGCTAGTGGCCTTCGCGGTCCCTGTTCTATGCTGTGTGTTGAATCAGTGTGCTTTATATTCCTCTGAGGAGAGCACACAGAAGCGTGGAATTAGGCGGGGGCCCTCCTGGGGCTTCCCCTGCTCCAAGGCTCCTGGCTCATCTCTCTGAGGCTCCCAAGCTCCCCACCAGTGTCCAGGCAACATGGCCTAGGGCCCCGGGGAAGAGCAGGAGTGGTGCAAAGCTCATGTAGGACCCACTTCTGCCTCCCACCCTGCCCCCATCCCGGAGGCCCAGCCTGGGCGGCTCTTCCGTGATGGTCCCATGTGCACAGTGACTGAAGCCAGTGAGGGGAGAAGGATAGGTTGGGAGAGCCCTGTGCAGCAGTGACACGCTTCCCCTGTCCGGTGGTCTGGCCTGTACGAGAGCACCGAGGGCACCCCTGCCCGGGGTGCTGTCACCAAGAACCTCACTGAACTGCGGGGATGGACTGGTAGTGACGCCCTGAGCTGTCCGTGGCCTGTGGCTCTCTGAACCACCCCTGAGCACAAGGAGGAAGGGGACAGCTGAGGAGGGCTCGCTGCACCCCTTACTGCTGTCCCAGGACACATCCAAAGCTGGCCCTTAACACTCTGCAGAGGGCACAGAGATGCAAGTCACGGGGAAATTTCCTCGCTGCCCCTGGACAAAGCCTCCAAAGCAGTGTTCCACAGGCCAGCCTCGGAAGCAGCATCGTCTCTGTCCTCACCCCCTGCTGGTGCCACGGCCCGCTCTGGCTGACATGGGGGAGGCCTCAGAATCGCCAGCATTTCCCGGCACCACCTCTGAGCACTTTGTGCCTGTCTCCAGCCTGTGTGCCCAGCCGCAGATAGGTCAACTTTGCCAGCCAAGTCCTGCCAAGGTCACATTTTGAAAATAACCTCATTTGTTTGTAGGTTGTCAGTACTCCTCATAAATATCCATCTGTCCACCCCGAGACCCGCCATTGGACGGCTCTGACTTTTGCCGTGTTGCACGGACATATTCCTGTAGTTCAGGTATTAACGCGCTTCCCTCCCACATCGAGCCTCTGACTACCTCTTGGTGCAAACCTCCACCCTTCCCCGCATGCATAATCTCCAAGACATTCATATTGGTTAACTGCAGTGAAACGGAGGAGGTTCCTACCTACATCCGTGGGTTAAAGTATTATACATAATCTTTTGTCAGGCCTGGCTTTAACCAATATGAAATCCTCATGGCCCACACAAAGTTTCCAGAGTGGCACCCAGAAACTCTTCCTGGCCCTTGGGTGGGGCCTTGGCTGTTATTTTGTGGATCTGTTTGCGATGGCCACGTTGTGTGAATAGGAGACCTGGCTGATGGGCGCCTTGAGCCTCTCTGTGGCAGAACTGGTGTTTCTTAGAATTCCATGGTTTCCAGCAGCTGGCAAAAGCTGCCAGAGGACAAGGGTGCTTCCGAACAGTGCTTGCCTGGGTCCCACTACTGAGCCTCAGATTCCGGAGGCCTCAGCCCGCCTCCTGGTGACAGGCCCATGTCCACGGTCCCGGGCACACAGACGTATCTGTTTGCCCTTGGCTGGCAGAGGTAGAGGCAGAGCGGATGTCCAGGGGCCGATCTCTGGTGTGTCCAGATACTATGGCTGTGGTCTGGCTCATGGGAACAGAGGGGCCAGTGGGCAGGGCTGGCCACTCTTGGCCCACAGGGAGAGCTGAGGTTTGGGACAGCAGGAGAGGCCTCCTGTCCGTGGCCCCTGCTTGGAATTCTGTGCGGAATGGGGCTTTGTTTCAGGGAAGCCGCTGCGCAGTGGATCTCAGAGGGCAGGTCCAGAGTGAGATTCCTGGAGGCTGGGGTGTGGCAGGTCACCTGGGAACTGGCTTCCACCATAGAAGTTTGTGCCAGGCCCTACCCCAGAGAGCCTACAAGGAAACAGATAGTAGCATGGGAACAGAGAGGCCACTGCCTGATAGCAGGTGGTAGCCCCGTCACATCAGGAGTGGGGAAGTGAGGCCCACTGCCCCACTGTGGTGCTACCAGTCCTGGAGGAGGGGGTACCACCTGGCTGTGGCCCTGGGAAGCACACTGGGAGGGTGCTGGTATCACAGGCTCTACGCCTGGGAGACACTGGGTACCTCCAGTTGCATGGAGTAGGACCTGAGAGGCAGGACTCGGCCCGGAAGGGACTTGACCCTGGTTGGCCACGGGTGTCCCCAAAGGCCTTCAGAACTCCAGAGCTGGTGGCTGCAAGGGGCCACTGCACCTCCCTGACTGGGAGTGTCTGGCACTCTGGCACCGAGGACTTCCAGTTCAGGCTTCTAGAAGCTTCTGTGCATGTACACATTCCAGAGCTCTTTCAGGGACCTGAGCCCTGGGGCAGGAGTGGGGCAGGGTGGGCAGTGGCCTCCCAATGAGCTGTTCTGTTACGTGGACCATGCCATGGTGGTCCAGAGGCACAGGTGGCCCCACCCGTGGGTGTAGCCCCTGGGGAAAGCATCGGCTTGGGCCCAGCTGAGTGTTCCTGAAGCTCCTCAGTGGCCTCTCTTTCCCCAGCTGCTCCTGGACGCCGGGGCCAAGGTAGAGGGCTCAGTGGAACACGGCGAGGAGAACTACTCTGAGACGCCTCTGCAGCTGGCGGCTGCCGTGGGTAAGCCGCTGTCCCTGCCAAGCTCCTGCATGCGCCTGGGAGGCTGTGCCGCTTCGTGTGCTCATGCGCCACCCCTCTCTGGGCCTGCAGGAAACTTTGAGCTGGTTAGCTTGCTGCTGGAGCGCGGCGCGGACCCCCTGATAGGAACCATGTACAGGAACGGGATTTCCACCACCCCCCAGGGGGACATGAACTCGTTCAGCCAGGCCGCAGCCCACGGACACAGGTAGGCTAGGAGGGCCGCACGGGGCTTGTTAAAGATGCAGATTCCCAGGCCTGCCAAGACCCATCCTCTCCCTGGGTCCCTGCCGGCCAGCAAGGCCGCTCCACAGGCAGCACGCATCCAGCAGAGCCCCACTTATTTCATTCGCTCCCAGCTGTGTTCAGCCATGTCAGTGTGGTGTGTTAGCCTGGCCAGGTTGGGTCAGAGTTGTCCCATCGTCCATCTGGAGTGAGAGGGCTCCACACAGAAGATACCCAGCCCCTCACATCCCCTTCTTTCCCTTCTGAGTTTCCACTGGGATCCACACCATCACATTTCAGTCACATCTCCCCAGGGAAATTAGACTCATGCTAACAGCCAAAAGGGCAGAGAGTTCTAGAAACTTCTGGAAATGACCAAGCTCCAAGCTGTCCTCAGCAACAAGGCCAATCATGACCCTTCTTCCCCTCCATCCCCAGAACGTCTCATTTGGGGCCAGATCCCTGAAGCTGCCACCTCAGACTTGGCCTCTCATCCCTGGTACCCATCATGGCCCCACCCACCAGCCACCTGCATCTCAGTGTCTGCCTCTTGGGTTTGTGATTGACAGGAATGTGTTCCGAAAACTGCTGGCTCAGCCAGAGAAGGAGAAGAGTGACATCCTGTCCCTGGAGGAGATTCTGGCTGAGGGCTCTGACCTGGCAGACACAGCCCCGCCCACCCTGTGTGCCAACCGCAACAGCAAGGCCAAGCTGAGGGCCCTGAGGGAGGCCATGTACCACAGCGCCGAGCACGGCTACGTGGATGTCACCATTGACATCCGAAGCATAGGTCGGTGTGGGGACACCCTGCTAGGTCAGAGGTCAGCCTCCCCCTGCCTCGCTCTGTGTCTCTGGGTCTCTCTCTCATCTCTCTCTGTCTCTGTCTCTCCGTCTCGGCCAGTTCCTATTACACACACACGCACACACACACACACACACCCCAGAGGGCCCAGGGAGCTTCCCTTACTGGCTGCAGTAAGAACATGGTCCCCTGTTCCCGCAGCCAGCAGCCCCTTGCCGCCCCCCCAACCCTGGGTGCTGACCCTGAGTCCCCTCCCTGGGAGCTGCCCAACACAGCTCGCTAAGCATGGCACCAGGGCTGCTGATGGGGTCTGGACAGAAAGGCTGGAAATCTCTGTGTTTAACAATCACCCCGCTCCATTGTGGAGGAGCGTGGCCTGAGGACGCCCCACAGCGGGCCAGCCTGGAGTCCAGTGGCTTTACCTGGGCCAAGCAGAGTAGGACCCAGCTGGCACAGCACGAGCTGGATGTGGCCTCCCTGTCTTACTTGGATGGCAGAAGCCATCACTAGAGAGGTGGCATCAGGAGCTGCAGAGGTAGTGACCCCACCTGAGCCTGGCAGCCGTGGGCCCGAGTCCTGTCACTCAGAGGACCCGCAGGCACAGGTGCTCCTGACACGGGTGGACTGGGCCTCCAGTGCTGCTCTCCCCACCAGGCAGAGGGAGGAGGCGGTGCATGCGCGTGGGGGCACTCGCCATCGGGTGCCATGTCCAGCCCAGCTTCCGCTCGTCCCAGCTGTCCTCACCGTGCACTGTCTCAGGGGCTCTTGACCTCCAGGTGAGAGCGGCGCCCGCGGCACTTTCCACCCACAGGCGTGCCCTGGACGCTGCACACGTGGCTGGAGTCCCTGCGCATCGCCTTCCAGCAGCACCGCCGGCCGCTCATCCAGTGCCTGCTCAAGGAGTTTAAGACCATCCAGGAGGAGGAGTACACGGAGGAGCTGCTCACCCAGGGCCTGCCACTCATGTTCGAGATCCTGAAAGCCAGCAAGGTATGGCCAGCAGGGGGCGCTGCTCGGGCTCAGCTCTGCAAGGTTTCTCCGCCTGCCCTGCCCCTGGGGTGCCCTAGGGTATCACCCTAGAGGTGGTGACTGGGCCAAGCAGCCTATGAAGCCATGGGTGTGGCCACTGATGACTGAGTACCTGCCTCATCCCAAGGCAGGAGGGTACAACTCCCTGGAGACCCAGACCGCTGGGATCTCTGGGGGTCTGGGTGGAGCCCTCAGGGAGGGGGGCACAGCAATCCCACTCTCACGGTTCACCTTGCCAATGCCTCTGTGCCTAGCAGCAGGGAATGTCAGTCTGGCCCAAGAGACCCTGGGAAATTTGTTCTTAAAAATGTCTCTGGAGTGCCGGGCGTGGTGGCTCAGGCCTGTAACCCCAGCACTCGGGAGGCAGAGACAGGAGGATTGCTGAGTTCCAGGCTTGCCTGGGCTCCATAGTGAGCTCAGAGCTAGCCCGAACTACAAAGCGAGACCCTGTCTCCAAAAAAAAAAAAAATGTCTCTGGGTCAGGCATGCTGGCACTCACCTGCCCGCAGCTCTCAAGAGGCTGAGGCAGGAACATTGCCATGGGTTCAAGGCCAGCACTGGTGGACACTGTGGTATAACTCCTTCTGTTCTGGATATATTGCTGTGCTTGCTGATCAGATTCCCTACAGGCTCAAAGTTTGATCCTGTGTCAGAGTTGTTACTGCGCCAGTTTGTTACTGCATCAGACTTTGTTACTGAGTCAGAGGAGTTTGTTACTATGTCAGTTTGGTACTGTGTCCAACTTCCCATACTGTTTCAAAGCATCCCAGAGAACCAGCAAGAGGAGAGAGGCAGCTCTGGCTGGTTCTGAGGCTCCAGTCCCGACCCTGGTTGTGGGCAGAGAAGGCTGAACACCAAACCCCCAGCAGGCACTAGCCAGCAAGGCCCAGTCCCCTACTGGGGCAGCTCACAGAGGCCAGTGCCCCAGCAGTCCCCAGAGCGGGACCCAGGCCTGCACATGGCCTCACGGACACTTAGGCAGCCACAGAGAGAGTAAATGTCTATTTAAGCCCCTCTCTCAGTCTGCGTTTTGACCCCTTTGCCCAGGATAAAGCAGTTCAGTGCAGGCTGTGTCCACTTGAGCAAAACCGGCTCAGCGAGGGGATGGGAACCGGCTTCCGCGTGCGGGTGACCACGGCGCCTAGCTGGGATTACAGCGCCCCACCATCTTTATTTTTGCGAGTATGATTCAGTGGGATAGTTGGTCTGGAAATCCAGCCCATGTGAGGCTGAGACAGGAGGCTATCTGGTCTGTGCAGTGTAGTCCCAGGCGGGATAATTAGCAGCTTCCAGAATTGGAGGCTCCTGGTGAAGTGGAGTTGGGATTAAAAACTTATTTTCTAACCACTGGGCCCTCAGAGACCTGCCAGAAACGTGGCCCTCTCGTGGGTGACCTGCAGCCCAGTCACCTGGCTCCTCCCTCCCCCACAGAATGAGGTGATCGGCCAGCAGCTGTGCGTCATCTTCACACACTGCTACGGGCCTTACCCCATCCCCAAGCTGGCGGAGATCAAGAGGAAGCAGACCTCGCGCCTGGGTGAGTGGGCCAACAGGGCCAGCGGGACAGGCAGAGCAGAGGTGGACCGCGGGGTGGGTACCCGTGAGGGGCGCTGGGTCAGGCAGAGGCGGCACCATGCTCTGATTGAGGGGATCCCGGCAGTCTGTGGTCTGGAAAACAGAACTGACCGTCCTGGCTCTGTGTTTCCAGCTGAGCCCACGCCCTTGCTGGGGGCTCTGTGCAAATCAGTCTGTTTAATCCTGTGACAGAGCCGAACCACAGTGCTTCCCACTGCCATTTTATAGCAGGGAAACTGAGGCACAGAGCTGCTCACTGTGGTAGCCAGAGTCACATGGCAGAACTGGTGCCCTCACCACTTCCTACCCTCTGTGCCAGACACAGAAGAAAGCGCAAGAGGTGTAGACGGCCAGGGCCAGGGCAGTTCTGGGGGTACTGTGAGACAGGAGGCACGGCCCCACCTGCACAGACTGGGGCTGTGTGTGTGCCCAGGGCTGGCTGGGCTGCGGAAGAGCTCAGGCGGTGGAGCAGCACAGCAGGGCCTGGGGTCACGGGGTCGCTCTCCTGAGCATCACAGCCGTGGGGACAGTTTGCTGGGGGTGACCCAAGTGAGGGCACAATGCATACCCATGGCCTCCTGAGGAGCCCGGGAAAGCCAGTGGTCAGTGTGTGCCAGGGGCACTGTCAGCCTGGGGTAAGAAGGGTGCCCCAGCCGCAAGGGGTATGGGAGGGGGCCCCCCCAGCATGGATAGCAGAGGTGAGAGCCCCTCCCAGAGTGCCTGGTCAGCAAGCATTACCAGGTGGGACACTGGGGCTTCAGACCTGAGAACTTGGCCACGGCCAGCCTTGGTGTTTTGTGTGGCCATCCTAGCCACTTGGGAGGCTGAGGCAGGAGAATCTCAAACTGGAGGCCACCCTGGGCAACTCATCAAGACCTACAGAATAGCTCAGCCACTGGGTTCATTTCCCAATATGAAGAAAACTCCCAAAACCTCAGTGCAGACACCCCAGAGAGAGGACCCTCCACAGTTAGCTCCAGAGTGCTGTCTGACAGAGTGACATAGACCCCTGGGGTGATGCCACCCTGCTCCTGGTAGGTAGGGACAGACTAGGATTCACAGGCACCCGTGGGGCCTCAGATCTGCTGGCTGAAGTGATGGGTGAACAGGAGAGCCCCTGTGTGACAGAGCAGGCACACCAGAGTCACCTCTGTGTCTTCAGTTTATCCCACCACCCCACAGGGTCATGTGGTCTCTGCAGTTTGTGCAGGACTGTCCTTGAGACTCAGCGAGTGGTCCTGGTAGAGCAGGGCTCGGGATGCAGTGGACAGGCACCTCCTCAAAACCGCTTCCACCAGCTGGGGGACACAGACCCAGGTCCGGAAGGGCATGAGGGTACAAGCTGGATCTCAGACCCTGGGTGAGCGGGCTCCCCCGCCACGTCGGAAGGCCCCTCGGCCAACAGGGTCTCACGTGGGAGGGGCCGAGCCTGGCCCAGTCCCCTCCCCTCCAGGTCTGTGGAGGGGAGCAGCAGGCAGGGTGCAGGGTTCGTCCCTTCACCTTACACCACCCCCTTCCCTCCCTTCCCCTCCTAGACCCTCATTTCCTCAACAACAAGGAGATGTCTGACGTGACCTTCCTGGTGGAAGGGAGGCCATTCTACGCTCACAAAGTGCTGCTGTTCACAGCCTCCCCAAGGTGAGTTCCGACGGCCACGTCCCCTGTCAATACCTGTGGCGTTATTCCCTGGGCCAGCAGTCTGTCCTCAAAGTCAAGAGCTCCAGAGCACAGAAATCCCCTGCTCACCCAGAACAAGGCACTGCCGGACAGAAACTGCCCAGCTGTGACCAGAGCCTTATGCATGGCTTTGGCTCCCTCAGCCAGGCGCCTTGGGACAGTGAGCACCCCGAAACTCCATCCATGCAGCCCTAAGAGTCCCGCTTGCTAGGTTCCATGGAAGAGCCTGGCCTGAGCCGCTGGCACCCGAGGCCCTGGCCTTCCTTCTTACCGTGTCCCAGGCTGTAGTGGCAGGTAGTAGTGAAGGAGAAGCTGCTCCCTGCTCTGCCAGCGCTGCCTCTGCCCCTTCCCACGTGAAAGGCACTGGGAGCAGTGGATGGGGGAGCCACTCTGCCCGGGGGCAGATGACAGCACTGGGACCAGGACCGCGTGCTGTGGCTTCAGGAAGGCTGCAGGGACCGTGCACCTGGCATCCCTGGTTCCAGCGACACTGGGTCTCCCCTGCATCCCCCAAACCACGTGTGAAGCTCAAGGTCCTTGTCCCTGCCCAGCTCTCAGCATGGACGCTGCAGTCTGGGTTCTGAGTTCCTGTGAGCCACCAAGCCATGGGCAGCACCTGGGGGTTCTCCACCCAGAAGGGTCCTGGTCGGCTACTGGGCAGGAAATACACCTAAACCCCAGAGCGAGGGATGCCCAAGGAGCCAGCGTCTGGGTGGTTCTGGGCTGCTCAGAGGCAGAAACACAGGTGCCTTTGCGCCTTGCAGAGTGGAGGGAAGCTAGCCCCCAACTCCGGAAGAGGCACCTTGGCCCTGAGTGGGCGCGGAGCAGTAACAGGGTTTAAACTGTCCGTTCTTCACCAGGCCCAGTTTGAAAACAGTGTGGCAGTGTCCAAAACACTGTTGTTAGTTTTTACTTTCAATTAGATTCTAGCTTAATACAGGAAGAGTTTAAAATAGCAAGTCTATGAGTTGAGTGGGGTGGTGCCCACCTATAATCTCAGCTGCTCAGGAAGCTGAGGCAGGAAGATTTTTGAGTCCTAGTCCAATTTGGGAGTTTAGTGAGACCCTGTCTCAAAATAAGAAAAGAAGAAACTGTTTAAAAGACTTGGGATGTGCCCTGCTGAGAGGCCCCAGGTACAGACCCAGGACCACAAAGAAGGACAGGCAGAAATCTGAGGCTGCCCACTGTGGGCTCACATAACTGGGGTCCTGTGGGCTGTGGCAGGGCACGGGGGTCTCTGAAACCCTGTGTGTCACACACAGGTTCAAGGCCCTCCTGTCCAGTAAGCCGGCCAACGACGGCACCTGCATAGAGATCAGCTATGTGAAGTACCCCATCTTCCAGGTAAGCCAGGTGGGCAAAGCCCCATGATTCCTTCAGAGAGTCCAGCAGGAGGCATGGCATCCTCTCCTGGGGACTTGCGTTTGGTCAGGCTGGCCACAGTGCCCTCGGTGTCTGCAGAGTGGCAGGCAGCACCACAACAGCTGGGAGCCCAGGACGAGGTCTGGGCTGAGCCCGCAAAGACCAAGGGACCACAGCAGGGTGGGGGGCTTGGAGCATCGCCCACGGGGCACAGGGAAAATGGAGCACAGATGTGGCCCTGCGGGCTGCAGGGGAAGCAGTGGCTGGCCCCCCACCAGGTCTCACAGTGCCCTGGAGACCAAGACGCCACAGCCTGCACAGTGCGGTCTGCCAGGCAGGATGAGGCAGGATGAGGTGGGCCCCACGGGGCTCCCCTCCACCGCCGACCTGGCCTCTGGTCCTGCTGTCCACAGGGCCACCGGGGAGCCACCGTGCCCTCACTCCGGTCCCTAAGCCTGCTGAGGGGCCTGGCTCTCCACCATTAGAGAGGCACACCTTTGGCTGTAGCTGAAATCATAGACTCCTCATCAGCCATGGTTTCATATTTCTGCAATTCCAGTCCTCTAGGAGGCTGAGGCAGGAGGATCACAAATTGGAGCCCAGTCTGGACAATTTAGTAACTTAGTGAAAGCCTATCTTAAAGTAAATAAATAAAAAGGGATGAAAGAGCCAGGCGTGGTGGCTCACGCCTGTAATCCCAGCACTCAGGAGGCAGAGGCAGGAGGATTGCTGAGTTCAAGGTTTGCCTGGGCTACATAGTGAGCTCAGGGCCAGCCTGAACTATAAAGCGAGACCTTGTCTCAAAAAAAAAAGGGATGAAAGAGAGACGAATTCTTTTCAGATAACCAAATTCATGACACACCCTTCTCAGTCTACGGTTCCCATGGAGATCAGGCAGGGGGCCGTGAGGGAGCATCAGAGCACAGCCAGTGAGTCCTGGCCACATATCGTACGGTCCCTCGGGCAGGAGCTGGACAAGAGGAACAGGGGCTGCCACGATGCCAGCCTGCCAGCTGGGGGATGGAGGCTGCGCGGGGTGCCACAGCCCCAGCCTCCCTTCAGCGCCTGCCCCAGTGGGCAGGGTGGCCACCTCGGCTTCGGGAGGGAAGCAGAGCAGCAGGGAGCCATGGGACAGCACTCCCTTTCCACAGAGGGGAAGCTGAGGCAGGGAGCTAAAAGGGGGGGCCAGCGGTGCTGATCTGCGAGAGGCAGTGCCAGGCTCAGTCCCCATCTGCCCAGTAGCAAAGCTCAGGTCTCCACCCTGGACCCGCGGTGAAGAGTGCCCCACTTCCTGCTGGCCACACTCCAGACACCAAGGCACACCCGGCACGGACTCCCCTTCCCCCGCTGCCCTGTGCAGTCAGGGGCACCAGTGCTCTCAGAGCCACCCCACTCTGTACGCTCATGGCGTCCCTAGTGACTGGCAGGGTTGGACCTGCCCCAGCTGGGTGCTAAAGATGAACAACTCAAGCTTCCCTCAAGAACTCAGCGGTGCCCACCCTGCTGCCACTCAGGCCTCTTCCACCCAACTGCCCCTGAGTGCTTACGAGGTAGTGCATAAAGTGGCTCATGCACTGTCCATCTGGGAGGCTGAGGCAGAAGGATTAGTTCAAGGCCATCCTGGGCAATTAGCAAGGCTGTCCAAAGGAAAACAGAGAAGGCAGGGTGCAGCTTGGTGGCAGAGTGCCTGTCTACTGTACATGTGGGCCTAGGTTCCACCCCAGTGCTGCGAGCAGGAAAAAGAGGAAAAGGAAGGTGAGGCAAAGGAGAGCGGAGAGCAGTGGGGTCCGGAGGCCTCAGCCCTTCCCTCCCTCCCTGGTGGACACTGGCCCGGTCCCTGCAAACCCTGGAGAGCTTACTGTGGACTGCAGGCTGTGCACGGGGCCGGCAGGAGGCTTGCCCTCTCCGTGGCCTAGACAGCAAGGATGCCAGAGGCACCAGCCTCTAATGGATCCCACAGGGGCTCCCAGCCACCCCGGGGATGAGGCCACCCTCCCGGAAAAACAAAGCCTCTTTGTGGCAGAAATGGCCCCAAACGAGGGGGGAAAGGCTCATAAACAAGGCTGCAGGGATGGGGTTGTAAACAGCCACTTACGTCCTGGTTCCTCAGGGAAACCCCAGGAGCAGCCCCGGCCTAATGTAGACCTCATTCCCCTCCCAGGAGCCTGCCCTGGCAGTCTGGTGGGCCTACAATGCCCGATTTGAATCCCGCCAGCCAGGGACCCCTGCTTTCCAACTGCCTGGTTGGCATGCGGGGTCAGACACTTCCACCCTGACTGTCAGCGCTGGACCACCAGCGGTGACACAGCAGCATCCCGGCCCAGCCCGATATGGGCTGGTGTTTGTCTGCTGTGATCCCCACTGTTTCTGCCCTACTGCTCGGCCACCTACAGACCCAGACCATGAGGCCAGCGTGGAGTTTGCCATCATGGCTGCCTTGGGCCCAGCAGGCGGAGTCAGGCAGACAGGGGCAACAGCAGGGCCGGGAAATGGCTGAACAAACACTGGAGGGAGGGACGGCAGCCAGTTCAGTCCCCAGGAGCCCCTCCATCTAAGGGACACCCACTAGCAAAGCTCCTGGACACCGTGAGGGATGCCCGGCCTGTGCCATGCACCCTGCTGCCAATGAACGACGAGGCTTTGGCCCTGGCGCCCCCCTGGGTCCCATCAAACTGCAACAGGGAGACTTGGGGCTGGGCAGAGCATGTCCCAGGCACAGCCCGATGGGGCTGGGGGCACACACCCCGGGGTTACCGTCCCCAAGGGGAAAGCGGCCGGAAGAGTAGATCCTGGGTCAACCCATCCATCCGGGGAGGATCTGGAAGGAGGACTGAAACCCCGGGGACAGCAGGGTCCTGCCGTGCTGTGGGCAGGGTCTGAGCAGGCAGCGGACAGCCAGGCTCATGGTGCTTCCTCCCTGCAGCTGGTCATGCAGTACCTCTACTACGGCGGCCCCGAGTCCCTGCTCATCAAGAACAACGAGATCATGGAGGTAGGAGCCCAGGGCCTTCCTCCGCCACTGCCATTTGCCTTGGGCAGAACAGGCTCCTGCACTGGGGAGACCCTCCCTCAAAGACTTTAGGTGCAGAGGCTCCCAGACACGTTGGGTGGCACTGCCATAGCTGTCATCAGAAAACGATCTAGATGAAGTTTCCTCTTCATCTGTAAGAGAACCACACCCACTAACCATGTGCACTTCCCATGCCTCAGGCTGCCCTTCCCTGACCACTGGTCCTGCCGAACCGCCTCCACCCGGCCCTGTCCACCTCCACCCCTCCACAGGCTGAGGGTCCTGCTCCTTTCCGGAAGTAGAACTCCAGTTGGTCTTCCCAGACAAAGCTGGGAGCTTTGCAGCTGAGGCCAGAGGCCACGGGGCTGTCTCAGGGCCATAGAGCAGGCTCAGGAGCAGAGGGACAGCTGCCCGGCTCTGGTGACAACCCAAGGGTCTGTGTCCTGCCTCAGCAGCACAATCTGGGATTGGCAGGTACCAGTACCAAGCAGGACTGGAGCTGCCCATGACAGGGACTCCTGTGCAGACATTTCAGGAATTCCTTCGAGATCAAACTAATGAGCCCTGTTTCTAGGGCACCTGGGTTAGGATAGATCTGTAGATAAAGCCCCCGAGGGAAGCAGTCAGGGCAGCAACAGGGCAGACGAAACCCCAGCAGCCCAGAACCCCAGCGTTGGAGTGGTATGGAGGCCAGTGGGGATTGGGGTGCAGCAGGGACTCCCCAGCTGCCCTCCCCTCATGCTGCCCTCACACCTGGGGAGTGCCGGATACAGTGTGACCTGGGCAAAGCTCCACCCCAGGCCCAGCAAGGAGGGACAGGTGGCAGAGGAGCCCTGGTCAAAGGCCTGGGGCGAAACATGGGCTGGGAGACCTCACTCATGTCTGCTGCTGCATGATGCAGTGTACCCCATTTCTGCACACATGGCTGCTTTTGGGGTGACCTCCCTTTGTGCCCTTCCAGGCAGTAGACTGTCTGGCCCACCTCACCCCAAGTTGCCTTTAAGAGAGGAGGAAAGGAAGACGCGGTCTGTGGGCCACCCACCGTTCACTGATGTCCTTCATTGCAGCTTCTGTCCGCGGCCAAGTTCTTCCAGCTGGATGCCCTGCAGCGGCACTGCGAGATCATCTGTGCCAAGAGTATCAACACGGACAACTGCGTGGACATCTACAACCACGCCAAGGTGAGGCCCACCCTGCGCCACCACCAGCCAGGCTCTGTGCCCCCTGTGCAGCTGCCTGAGAGAGAAGGTTCTAGAACAGTGGTTCCCAAAGTGTAGTCCCTGTCCTGCAGCAGCAGAACTGCTGAGAAATGTGAATTTCCAGGCTGTGGCCCAAACTGGAACCCAAAACTCGGGTTTGGGTCCCCAGCATCTCTGGCTTTACCAGCCAGATTCGCTTGGTGACAAGCAGTGATCCCACATGGTCTCTGCATCGGTGCCCCTTTGATACCTCTGAGTAGGACTGGGGTGAGAACAGAGGACACATGTCTCAAGACAGCTCCCGTCCCTGGGCTGCAGCCAGGAGCACAGCACCGAGACTGGAACCCAGATCCGTCTCATTTTGAAACAGATTCTTAGCCCTGTGTTCCCATCTCCCCTCATAAATTTCTGAAATATTTCCCACTATCTTCAGTACTCAGGAAAGCACTTCCAGCCAGGCATGGTGACACAGCCTGTCATCCCAGCACTGTGAAGGCTGAGGCAAGAGGATCACAGTGAACTGGATGTCAGCCAGGGCTACACAATGAGACCTTGCCTCAAAAAACAAGAAAGCTTTGCCGGGCGTGGTGGCTCATGCCTGTCATCCCAGCACTCGGGAGGCAGAGGCAGGAGGATTGCTGAGTTCGAGGCTTGCCTGGGCTCCATAGTGAGCTCAGGGCCAGCCTGAACTACAAGCGAGACCCTGTCTCAAAAAGCAAAAAAAAAAAAAAAAAAAAAAAAAAAAAAAAAAACCAAGAAAGCTTTTCTGGGGAGCTCTGTCATTTAGGGGAGGACCATTTGTGGAACACACACAATGCCCTGAGTTCACATCAGCTCCTCCCCAAACAGGGATTTTCATTGGCTCTCAGTAAACAAAGAAATACAGTCTGCTTCACAGACACACACACACACGCATGTGCGCGCCCACACACACACACACAGTGCCCCGGCCAATCACTACAGCCAACTCTGGTCCATCTGTACACAGCAGTCCTTTGAACCTAAACTGACTGCTCTTCCCTCTCTGGCCAGGAGGAGCCCGGTCTACCTGTGGCCCATGCCAGCTCCCTTGGCCTCAGCACTCACCTTCTCCGTGAACTGACGGAGGCCCACCCTGGGCTTTCTGGGGCTGCCACCTTGGCATCGGGCCCTGTTTATTCCCTCAGAGCCCTGAGAAGCAGTGTCCCCCACCCAGCCCAGGCTCTCTGCAGGGGACAGTCCCCTACTGCAGACCTCCACCTCCTGGGAAGCCCGGGCATCTGCCCCGGGTTACTAACCACACGTTCCTCATAGGAACTCCATTCATCAGAAGATGAGGAACTAGTAAGACCTGGTCCTAAAAAAATTATAATCCGGAACAAAGATCAGCAAACACGCTCTGTGAAGGGCCAGATCTTTATCTTCAACTGGGCAGGTCATGCACTGCTCCTGGACCTACCTGGTGCTGCCTCTGTAGTGCCAATGCAGCCACATGTGACACGTTAACACTGGGGGTGGCTCTGTTCTAATCAAACTTTATCGGTCGGAGCAAGTGGTGGCCATCAGGGCCATGGGCCCGCAGCTCGCCAGCCTCTGGTCTAGGAGGTGGGAGCTCCAGGACCACCTCTGCTGGCTGCCTGCTGTGTGGAGATGGGGTGTCTGGTCACAGTCCCCAGTCAGTAATATCTGCAGCTATTACAAGCGTCTATCCTCCTGACTCCCCATTTATGCTGCATGTGCTGAGGGGCAGACTCTGACAGAGTCAGGGCTGTGTGTGATGAAGTGGGAGGGGCTGTGGCCACCGAATCCAAGATGGGCAGCTCTGAGCCTCTGTTCTCCCACCTATAAGGTGAACCCTTGACCCCGCGGCTGCAAGGCTGGAGGCGGGTCCTTCTATACCCGGCCCCCTGGCAAGCACCACTTCCCCCATGTGTAACCGCCACTCCCACGGCCTCTCTGCAGTTCCTCGGGGTCACGGAGCTCTCTGCCTACTGTGAAGGCTACTTCCTCAAGAACATGATGGTCCTCATTGAGAACGAAGCATTCAAGCAGCTGCTATATGACAAGAACGGCGAGGGGACGGGCCAGGACGTGCTCCAGGACTTACAGAGGACGTTGGCCATCAGGATTCAGTCCATCCACCTGTCATCCTCCAAGGGCTCCGTGGTGTGAGCATCCAGTGTGTGCAGGTGGCCCAGGGAATCCAGCTGTCCCATGGCATGGGCCACACCGACACATACGATCCCATGGGGCCTCTGTGGCTCAGTATAGAGCAGTCTTCACTGCCTCGGCCGCTCTTGCATTGGTGAGCTCAGCACCCACGTGCCTCTGCTGGAACTTGGGGCACAGAGCAGGGCACAGCAGGTGCGGAGCCCCCATCCACACGGGGCCACCAAGCCAACTCCAGCCCTGGGGCCACTGTCCCCCAATGGACTGAGGCCAGAAGGCCACTCGAGTTTCTAGCTGACAACTAGAGAACTACACTGCACTGACCCGGAAGCAGTTGTGTCACATGTCTGAGCCCTCAGCAGCTGCACTGAGCAGAAGTCAGCCATGACAGCTCATGGATGAGGCTGTTAGTGTAATGAGGAAATATTTGGCCAATTTGTAGGGGTGGGAACTTTTTAAAATTGTTCATACTTTAACAACAACAGGGCAGTCTTATAGTTCCAAATATATTTCTAAAAGCTTAACAGTTCATTTTCAACCAAAGTGTGTTAGGGACCTGTGTTCTAAGGTTCTTTCTTCTTTTTTAAACAGTAGGCTGCAGGTCCACGCTGTGTAAGTGCGTCAGGCGAGCTCTTGCTGATGCCTGGCAAGGTGAAGTGACCACGCCTTAGGAGTCTCACTTATACAGATGTGGTGCACTGCCAGACACTAGTCCAGTAGTTGGAAACCACCTGCATGCTGGTTGTGGTTTCGGGGTGAGACTAGGACACCCCACATAAAAGAACATGCCTCTGCATGGGCCAGAACCTGCACCATGTTATGTTTGCGCTTCATTTTTTGCCAAGGTAAAAAGTCCCACCAGTTCTTGCTTAGACGTCCGCCCAGTGACACTAGCATATCCGTCCTTCTCTAATCACGAATGAACCCGATGCTTCTGCAGAAATGCATCCGTAGATGATGTGGGGGAGGGGAGCACGTCAGAGAATCTACTCTTTACCCAGAGTTCTTGCTGTATTCTCAGAAGATGTGAATAGTTTGTTACTAGCCAGAGAGTATGACTATGTTAGACTATTTTTTAAGATGCACCGTGTATGATAGGAGGTACTTCCTGTATTCCCCAGTGTACAGTTAGGATGCTCTAAGGAAAGTCTGTACCGATGGGGTTCTGGGGGTTCTGTTTGCTCTGCCGTATATCATATATATATATATATATATATATGCAAAAGAGATCAGTGAAGTGCACAATATCCCAAATAATGTCTGAGTTGTGGCCTTTTGTTCTTCAATTTGAAGCCTGGGTAATATAGTTCAAAGAGCTAGGAGAACGACTCCTGCCCTGTGGGATGGCGAAGATGGCTGACAGACTCATTTCCTAGCATGCCTGTGGGGAAGGATGCTGGGCTTGGGGTTCTAAGTGGTGCTGCCTCCCTCTTGCCGCCCAGTGCCCTCCAACGAGGTCCACGTCAAGTCCCGTCTCATATGCAGCTCCGTCTGTCACTGTCTCCAGCTCCGGCCCATGAAGCAACCATGGGCATCTCTTTCCGGATCATCTGCAAACCTCTCCACCATCATGCGAGAGCAGAGGGAGAGGGCCACGGCACAGACCTCAGCTCTGCCCAAGCAGGAGCCCCACTCTGAGCAGACTCGCCTGTGAATGCCATGTGCCCTGGGGACTCTGGGTTCCGGTTCATACAGCAGCTCAGGCAGGGCTTCTGTCGCAGTTTGGTGTGCTTTGTTGGTCATTAAAGAGTGATCTTCCCACGTGCGCCTCCTTTTACACTATGAATGCACTGGGCCACACGTGCATGGATCATGCAGAGGACAGCATGGCTGCCTGGGAAGGTGTAGGACAGGATGACACTGGGGAGCAGGGCATGCTGGGGTGGGTGGCACATCTGGTGAGGCCCAGGCTCCTGCCTGTGAGGCAGGGCACCGTGGGCCCACGTGGTACCTGCTGTGCTACCTCGTGTGTGCACCCCTTGGCACTTTGGAGGGTGGGGCAGTGAAAAGGAAGCTCACCATGGTGTGTCCCTGAGGATGAAGGTGAGTCGATGCTCCTGGGTGGTGCCAGCACTCCAGGACATGGCTCGGGGGGGGGGGACTGTCTTCCTGAGATTATCATTGCTAAGGTCAAGCCAAGGCCCAGAGGTGCACTTTGGCCCAGCAGAGGAGATAGGGTGCCCCAGCTTGCCACAGGACCTACCTGGTGCTCCAGACCACACCAGGGCCAGGGGAGGGGCTGAATTCGCCTCCCAGATGTCCACCCCAGCTCCGCAGCACCCGCCACCCGAGCCCCGGACACCAGGGGCCAGGACAGCAGGTCGCCATGTAGTCTGGCCTCTCGTTGCCCTCTCTGCAGCCGTCGGGAGGGGAGCTGTCTGACTCTCTCCCTAGGAAGATAAATGTGCGTGTGGCACTGGCCAGCTGCTTGCCCAGCAGGCACCTTGGTCGCTAGCCTCAGCGGAGCCTGTTGGACCCTCAACCAGAAGGACTCTGCCTGCAGCTGCCTGAACAAAGCCCCAGCTTCTCTGTCCACCCAGGCCATCAGCCCCGAGGGCCACGCCTGAGCACTCACCTGTGTGGAACAGGGCCCCACTGGGCCCACAGAACCTGGCAGGACAGAAGGGAGTTCAGTCCCTTCCAGGGTGGGGTTGGAAGCTGACTCTGAAATCTGGGGTGGCCCTTCTGCTGTGGGAGTTCACTTGCTCTTTTCTGTAAAGCCTCAGGCAAAAAGTGCCACTCCAGCAGGGAGCCAGGGCCTCCTCCAGGCCCGGGAGTCACTGTCTCTAACCCAGGCTGTGGGGTGCAAGCTCTGTAAACAGTCTGTCTCGCAGCCCTGGGCTGTCTCCTGAGCTCAGTGTCCACCCCTCCCAGCCTTCCAGCCTTGCGCTGGGCACCTTGGGTCACAGAGGAAGTTGCCGAGGTGTTCACTTCCTCTGCCAGTGTCCCGGCACCTCCTGGCGCCCTTTCCCCGAGGGCCACTCCTGTGCTGTTGGGCTTGATCGAGCTCTGGCACAAAAACCTTCCCATTCCAACCCCATGGGCTCCTGGCTTTGAGACATGGGGCAAGTTCCTCATACAGTTTTCAATTTCCTGCTGAAAGCTTGGGTTTAACTGTCCACAGCTCGTTGCTGGGTGCTGGGGGATGAGAGGAGGAATTCTGCATGAATACTGCTGTTGGTGGCCCAAAACAGGTGTGTTCAGGCTGCCAGGCCAAGGAGAGGAGGAGGCTCGGTTCACACAGGGAAAGGCAGGCTCATTTCTAGATGTCCCACAGCACCGATGTCCAGGATGGTTTGTGGTCTTGGGTTTTGCTGCTTACTGCAGGGATATAGGAAAATGCTTCCACCTGGAGCTGTGCTCGGTCAGTGGCCAAGAAACACTTCAGTCAGTGGAAGCCGCGTCCATTGCTTCCCCTGGCCTAGAAATAAGATGCTCCCTGATATTAGGGGTGCAGGGTCCTCCAGATCCCTGTGGCACAAGGCTCCCATGTGACCTCCAAGGCCCAGGGTCTACACATGGCCAGAAGCAGAGAGGGAGGAGCCAGAGGGAAGGGCGGTCATGCCCCTGGACAAAGCCCTGCCTCCTAGTTACCCCCTGGGCTGCGAAGTCCTCCGCAGACTCACCTGTCCACCAAGCTGGTGCCCTATGACCGATGGCTTCTCCAGAGCTCACCCACTGGCCTTTGGGGACATTCGGATCCAGACCATGCCAGGATCTTTCCACCCGAGACTCCCTCCCTGTCAACTCTCCTGTCTGGATGGGCAGCAGAGCCAAGGGGGCGGCAGTTGCTTCCGGTCTCGTCGACGCCCCCAAAGTGCAGGGGTGTGGCGTGGAGAGGAACCCGAGCCTGGTTCCCTCCACCTTCCCTGCAAGGGGCCAAGAAAGCGGTCCCTGGGGCAATAGTCTGCTTTCCAAGAAGTCCTCTGAGCCAAGAGGAAAGCGTCCCAGAATGCGAGGGTTTTCACGGACCAGTGAGTTGAAGGTAGGTCCGCGGTGTGGGTCCGTTGCTGTGGGCCGCGTTAGGGGAGCGCCGGGGCCAGACAGAGGGAGGGGCCGGGTCTCCGCTGTGCGCCGCAGCGCCCTCTGCTGGGGGAGCTACGCTCCAGCTCAGGACATGCTGCTGGCGCGGGCTAATTTAAGGGGATTTTCCCAAAGATGGGATGGACTGAGCAACTGCGGAGCGCGCTGGGAACTGCGTTCAAGCACTCCTTGAGGAAGAACCTTCAAGCCATGGCAGAGCAGCCCTGTGAGGTCGCTGCTGCCCAGGACTGCAGAGGCAGCCACACGGAGGACGGCGGCGCTATGGTCCCGGGGGCCTTGGCCTCAGCACCACACGCCCTGCCAGCAGAGGGCGCCGTGCCGGGATGGGGGACCGCACCAGGTCGCCGGGCCGCAAATGCAGCGAATGTCTCCGTTGTGCTGAAGGTCATCCGCAAGCTGCAGCTCGGCAGGAGGAAGCAGCCAAGGGCCACCGGAAGAGTACCTAAGGACTGGGCTGTCTGGCCTGAAGGGGAGACGCCATGGGTGGACGCCCTGGTGTCCTTAATCCGAAGCCCACGGATCCCAGGAGGAGTCGCTTCCTCCAACAAGACTAGGGGCTGGCTCTGTCCCAGGACGACTCCTCCACTGAGTCCCTCCGGCCACTGGAGCGAAGCCTCACCAAGAATTGCGGGGACAGAGAGGACCCGACCCAGGGAGCATTCGAGAGAACATTGGCCAAACCAGCAGATGGAGCCAAACAATGGAAAGGACTTCGAAGACCCTTCACAACATCATGACTCGCGTTCTCCTGAAGGAGCCTCTATGATAGATCTCATGCCAGGCCCCTAACAACCTCCCAGCCTCGTTTGTCCCTCTCACCAACAGATAATGTTACTCACCACACTGCAGTCAGTGAGGGAGTGGCACAGTCACTGTCCCTGCTCGGCTGCTGCGGGAGGAGAGAAATGTCCACAGAACCTCTCTGGCTGGGAAGAAGGGAGGCTGCCCGAGCAGTTCTACCACTGAAAAATGGGGCCTCTTTCTGTCCAGGAAGAAAGTGGATTTCAGTCAGGACATCAGGCTGGGAAGGGCCGGCCCGAGGGCTGGGGGAGAATCTGCCATCGGCCTCTCTGTGTTCAAACCCTGTGCCCAGCAGAAAGCCCAGGCTACGGTGCTGACCTGTGGGCACAGAGGCTTTCACAGCAACAGCCGGGGGGACAGCGCTGTGCCCACGGGAGCAGCGAGAGGGAGCTAGGGGTTTGGCCCAACCCTGCACCCCCAGTCTCCTCACTGGCTGTGTAGGCCCCTCCCTGCAGCCTGGACCCCAAGGATGGGCAGCAGCCATGGCAGAGCCCTGGGGGTGTTACTCACACCCCACACAGCTTCCCTCCAGGGACCCTGGGGCCAGCGCCTCCCCTCTGAGCCTTCAGTGAGGGCCTTTGGCTGGTCTCCTGCATCCTCAGCAAGGGCCTCTCTGCACTGCCTTGATGTTGTCATCATGGAGCTGCACACAGGAGGGTGAGGCGCAAGGTCACACATGCACACGAGACTCTGGGGAGGTTTCTGGGACGCTTCTGTTTAATGAATGCAGTGTAGGGCGTCCTATAGCACAAGCGGCAGGAGGGGTTTGACGGGCCCTGTAGCTCAGGGACTCCTGGGGATTGGTCTATGATTGCCATAGGAGGGGCCCACCGCTGGGAAGGACCAGGCCGTCTCCAGCTGTGGCCTGCTCTCATCAGCTCAACGCTTGCTTTTGTCTTGACTTGGTCTACTGAGAGCCAAGGGCTCTCTCAGGACCTAGGAGACTGACGTGTGGAGCCATTGGCTTAGCCAGACCTGGATTTTGCCATCACCTTGGAACTGCTTTTCTGTCCCTGAAACCCTGAGGGCAGCTTTGAGCCTTCGGGGCTGGTGTGCTCCTCTTCAGAATCCCAGGTCAGTCCTCACAGTGTGCCCTGCACGGTGAGACTCTTAGGTACAGGCAGCAAGGCTAGAAAGCAGGTGGCAGAGCAGGAACCTAGACCTCAGGGGTTCCTTCAGTACCTCCCTACAGAGTGGGAGGAAGGAAGGCCTCCCCTCCCACTGCCTGCAAGGACAGGATTGTTCAGAAAACCGTTCCAAGGAGCCTGTGGCAAGCTGTTCTGACAGGTCACTTCCTCCCAGGATGGCTTCCTGGTGAGTGTTGTTTGGGAAGGGGAGCATGGCGTGGAGTGAGGGTTCAGCCCACACTACCTACAGGTGAGGTACTGCACACAACAGGTGGAACAGGGAACAGGTACAGAAGACAGGCCCTCGGGGCTCCCAGCCTACAGGCGAGGTTGGAGACTGGTCCCACCCTGCCATGCCTGGGTGGAAGGTTGGTGAGAAGTGTGCTCAGCCACCAAGGACCCACAGCCCAAGACACCCTGTCTCTGTGCACTCCTGATGGCCTGAGGCCCCCGACTGTCACACCCATCAGGGCTCTTGGCCAAACCAGAGCAGGCCCAGCCGGCTCCTCCTCTCCAGCCTGGGCCGCATCTTTCCTCCGAACCAGGTCCTTGCAGGTGTGTAAATGAGCCAGAACCCACAGCAGATCCCCTCTTCTGATCTCCAGGCACTCGCACCCCACAGGGGCTCAGATGGGGGCTCACTCCATGTGACCACAGCACTGGGCTTTGGTCCTCTGGCCCAAGCAATGATCTGAACTTGGAAGTTTGGCTGTTAGACTCTTGCAGGAGCTGAGAAAGATGTCAAAGTTCTAGAACCTTTTACAGGAGAAAGTTCTACAAAGCCAGAGAATACAGGCAGACTTTACTCCCTTCCACTGGGACTAGATGCAACACCTCTTTGTGATAAAAATCCTAAAGAAAGATCATTGCTCAACACAGTAAAGGCCATGTATGGCAAATCTATGCAACACCATGGGGAAATACAGGACACATTTCCTCTCAAATCAGGAACAGAGAAACCACTCTATTCAACACAGGCCCTGAAGCATTAGCTGGAGCAATTAGATAGGAGAAAGAAATAAAAGGGACACAAATAGGGAAGGAAGGAGTGATATTATCCTTGCTTCCAGGTGATGTGACCCTGTACCAAGGAGACCCCAGAATCAACCAAAAGGCTTTCAGAGTTGACAGATGAATTCAACAAAGTAGCAAGATGTAAATTCAACTTTAAAACAAAACAAAGAGACCTCAACATTAAAAAGTCAATACCTTGTCTAAATACCAACAAGAGACTAGTTGACAAAGAAATCAGGGAAATAATTCTGTTCACAATGGCTTCAAAAAGCAAAATAAAATAATAGATATAAATCTAATCAATGAAGCAAAAGATTTCTACACTGATAATTTCAGAAAGCTAGAGAAAAAAACTGAAGAAGATACTTGAAGATGGAAAAACCTCTCGTGTTCACGGATTGGCAGAATTAATATGGCTAATATGGCCATATCACCAAAAGTGATCTACAGATCCAATGTGACCCTCACATACCAGTAGCATTCTTCACAGAGCTAGAAAGAAAACCCTAAAATTCACTGGGAAACCCAGAGGGCCAGGACAGATAGCTATCCTGAGCCACAACAGCAAGTGGGAGGTACCAGGTACCACACCTGCTGCCAGTGACAAAAGCAGGCTGGGCCTGGCATGAAGGAGACACAGACCAGTGGGACCAACAGAGCACCAGAGAGAAGCCACACAACTGTGACTCCTGAACCTGACAAAGGAATCAAAAACACAATGGAGAAAGACAGCCTCTCCAACATACTGCTGGAAAAATGGAAGTCACTGTGGGCATGAAGCTCACAACCTGGCTCCCAGTCTGGGTACCTCAGTTTTATAAAGGGGTAAGGAGGAAACTGGGGGTGAAGGGACTGGGTTCAACCTCCAGGACCACATAGAGTGGCATCCCCATTTGCCCCACTCCTCCTGGACACGTCTCCCAGACACCTGCATGCTTGTGGGGCAGTGCAGGGCAGATGCAGAAAGCCTGCAGCAGGCTGGAGGGTTAGCTCAGTGGTTCCAGTGCCTGCCTCGCAAGCACAAGGTCCTGAGTTCAATCCCAGGTAACCACATACAATGCTGGGCATGGAGACTCACACCCACCAGCAATCAATACCACATACCACAGTGCCGGGTGTGGTGACTCACACCTGTAATCCCAGCACTCAGGAGGCAGAGATAGGAGGATTGCTGAGTTCGAGGCTTGCCTGGGCTACATAGTGAGCTCAGAGCCAGCCTGAACTACAAAGCGAGACCCTGTCTCAAAAAAAAAAAAAAAAAAAAAAAAAAAAAAAAAAAAAAAAAAAAAAAAAAAAAAAAAAAAAAAAAAAAAAAGCCTGCAGCGCAAGAGGTGTTTGGGTTTCATGTTTTAGCAAAACCAGGAAATAGACGCATAGTCCCAATGTCCAGGCAGTAGGAGGTTAGGGTCATGGAACAAGACAGGGCTGTACGGAGGGTCCTTGGAGAGTTTGTCATGCCAGCCTGCCTGGCTGGGTAAAGGGGGTAAGGGCTCATTCAGCAGAATGGACAGGAAGTGGGGTTTGTGTCATGGGGCATAATCCTCCAGTTGTACCTCTGATGCAGGAGAGTTAAGGCCTAACTCCCCACCTGAAACGCGAGTTCGTGTTCTCTAAAAATCGAAGAATGAATTTTAGGAACGACAGAGGTTTGAGTAGGAAAATTTTATTGAGAGAGAAAGCTCCTGCTTTAAGAGAGACAGAAGGGGGGACCTGGAAAGTGGGTAACCACCCTACCTCACTTTTTAGAGGGCTTTTATGGAGCAAAGCCGTGAGGTGAGGTGGGTCTGAAATAGGGGGTTACCAATAAGATTCAAAAACAGTAGATGGGTTACAATTGACCAATGAGTACAGTGGGGGCTTCCAATAAGATTTGAAAGAAACGAGCAAACTGTGACTAACCAATGGGTAAATGACAAACATAGTTACTTCAGCAATTTTTGATTGAATAGGGTCCAATGAGAAATCGGGCTCTAGAGGGTCTTGCTTGTCAGGAGACTCCTCCAGGTGGTTTAAGGTCCTGCCCATTATCTGGGGATTTTGTAAGTACTGTCTTCCAGGGAGGGGCTGGATCCAGACCTTGACCTTCCATCCTGGGAGAATGAGGCCTAGTGTAGTTTCTCATTGATGGTGTTGACCTTTGAGGATGTCTTTTGCAAGTCTTTCAAGAGTGGGCCCTATCTATCTGCCTACATATATCTAGCTGGCTTTTCTACCTGTAATACCTCGGGGACAGGCCAGAGCCGTTGCGGAATGAGGCTGCGCCAGATGTGGGTCAGCACAGGCTTGGGGGCAGGGTGCGCCCTCACCTTCCTCACCGTGTGAGTCGGGAGCCTTTCTGCTCCCCACAATTCCTCCCTCTGCAACAGTGTTTGCAGACACTGTGCTCCTTTGCTGCTCAGACTGAGGTTCCCCAGGGTGGCCTTAGCACCCCGGGAGCCACTGAGGAACACAGACTCCTGGCCTGCCACCCTGTCCCCAGCAGCCAGGCCTGCTCTGTTCTCTGGGCCACCATGCCCTGCTCCAGCCTACACATGCGCGGGACTCACACAGTAATGGGAGTGGGGTACGGGGGACTCTGAAGACTCTGTCTTCTCAGAGATACCACTGGAGGGTGAGTGGCCTCCCAGTGTTTGCGACGCTCTGTCAAGTGACCCTGCACCCTGTGGTTCCCCTGCTGCCTGGTCATGGAACCTGTGAAGACACTGTGGCTTGCTGTCCTTGTGGCCTCCCTTTGTTGCCACCTGGTTCTGCAGACAACTTTATGCACTGGCTTCTTTGCCAGGCATTTAGTCAGAAAGCGAGTGCAGGGCTGTTTATGACCCCACACATGCACACATGCATGAGGCTTGCTAAAACCAGCTGTGTCCACGGAATGGGTGGGGGAGGAGGTGGGAGAGGATGAAGTGTCTGAAAATCTCATGCTCAAGGTCTGTGCCCCAGGACAGGGCCAGGCAGGTCTTGTAGGAGCAGAGACTCCCGAGCAGATCCTGGCCCTCCTGAGTGAGGCTGGGAGCCCCGCCCCTTCCCAGCACCTGAGAGCCAGTGCTCAGCCCTCCAGACAGGCGTTTGCCAGCAACTCCCCCCAGCACGGGCCAGGCCAGAGCCAACAGGGCTCAGAGTGCACAGGGGTGCCGACCTAGCTTCTGTCTTTCAGCCTGACCACTGACACAGCTTGAGAGTGCATGGAAACAGCATTGTGGGAGTTGTCACCGGGACACCTCTGCTTCCAGGGGATATTCAGCAGCACCAGGGACCTTATCATGCCAGGCAAGGGGCATTATCCGTAGTGGAGGCCAAGGGCCCACCAAACACCCTGTGCCAGGCAGGGCAGTGCCTGGAGAGTTTGCTGTCCCTGTCAGCAGTCCCAGAGCTTTGCTCAGAGAGATGGGTCGAATCTGTGTTCACCACCATGCACCACAGGGCTGCGGGGAGAGCAGCGGCACCTCCTCTGAGCTCCCTGAGACACAGGAAGGCCAACAGCACATCTGCAGTGAGCAGGCACCCTCCCCAGAGCCAGGGAACCCTCCCACTGTCACAACAGGCATCTCCCAGCCATAGAGCCAGCTTACTCATGCAGTGTCCTTGGAGGCAAGTCCGGCATCTGGGTCCTTCCCACAGTGGTACCCTGCAGTGGGTGGGGTCTTTGTAAGGCCAGAGAAACCCAGGTCGCAGGGTCACACAATAAGGACTTGCCTACCCAGGTGACGAAGTCCCAGCTCTTACAGCAGGTGGGTGCCTGAGGCCACATGCAAGCTAGCTAGAGTCGTGCGCTCTGCCACTAGAAGGGTAAGGGTGACCCTTCCCGCTTGGCCCCCCTGACCACTGACAACGCCTCCCTGGAGCGGCCCCTGTCAGGGCTGAGGGCTCGCTGCCATGCTTGGAGGCCTGTGTCAAGGTGGGAAGAGCTCTATGACTTGCGACTGGCATGTCCATTGGACTGGACTAGGAAATGCTCAGCAGGCAAGCAGGCCATTCCAGCCATGTCTGCAGGGTTCCCAGAGATGCCCCACATGGGGGGGGGGTGCACCTGGACCACAGCTGGCACCAGCCAACAAGTTGGTGGCCTGGACAGAAGGAAGGAAAAGGAGGAGGAGGCTGACGAGCATCTAGCAGTGACCCATTCTGCTGAACAGTCGACTTGTTGCCACTGCCCACGGACCCCAGCCTCCAATACAAACTCACACCAGTGACTGTCCAGGGAGCATCACCCCGGCTCCTGCCACGCCCTCCACCCCTCACTCTCCCGAGGCTGCAGGCTTCTCAATCTCAGCACCTGCTAGGGGCTCACCAGCGTGCACACCGCCGCCGTAGGCTCTCCGTGAGCTCCTCAACAGCCACCCTTGCAGAACTTTATACATACATATTCTGCTGACTCGGTTCCTCTAGACAAGTATAACCAGTACAAGCTGGAACAGAGAAGAAAGAGAACAATGGCGGGAGGATGTGCCAGGTCCAGACATAACCACAGTGTCCACCAGGGGGAGCTATACTTGCACCTTCAGGGGTTCCCAAGTGTTCTGAAAAAAGCATGAATAGAGAGACTTGAAGTTTCACTCAGTCATTTATTCATCCATTCCTTCAGTAAATATCTACTGCCATGTGGCATACATGTGCCAGGCCTGTGGGTCCAACAATAAACACTGCCTAGGCAATTCTAATCTAGCAACGACTCTGCTTCTATGATGAATCTTGTAGCTATGCAAAAGCTGTGTCACACACTCATTCACCCTTAACCGGGGTCCAGAGATGTCACGCTGCCCACCTTCTGCAAACAGTTACAAGGCCTGAGCTACCCATCACTCGCTCAGAAAGCTGAGGAACAGAAGACACTGTACAGTGCCAAAGAAAAGCGCACGACCAGGAACTAGCAAGCAACTGAGTCTGCTGACGCTAACTAGGGAGTGCAGAGACCACGCTCAGGACCCTCTGAAGGGAGAGGTCAAGTCTCCGTGCAGCCCACTCCGCTTCCTGCAAACACTGTGGGCCGCAGCCCTGTCCCCAGGAGTCTGGGAGTGCTGTCTGGGTGGAGGGGAAGGCAAGGGCGAGATGGCTCATCACCTCCATAGCTTCGGGAAGTCTCTCCTTTCCTGGGCCCAAGTGCACCTCTTCCCTTTCAAAAGCGCCTTCACAGTGTGAGACACCCACATCTGTGTCAGAAGCCTCGGGCTCCATTCCCCATCTCAACACACACATGAGGTGTGGGCTTCCATTGGTCGCTTCCTTTCCCTCGTCTCTGCTCCCTTCCTCTGGGGTTGTTTCGCCTTGTGTGTCTACGTCAAGTCACCCCTTCCAAGCCACTGATGGTGGGGCTTTTCAGACATGGCTGGATCTTGATGGCGTGATGCTGGGATTAAGGATGTAGTTACTAAACCAGACCACCAACTGGCTGGGCACCACCCTGATCCAAATGGCCTAGAGTATAAAAGGGGCGGAAAGAAGTTATGAAGGTCCCTTGTTGCCTTTGCCACCATGAACTGTTGCCCCTTTGCTGTGCCACCCTGCCGTGGAGCCAGCCAATTATGGAATGAAATCTTTCCAAACTGTGAGCTAAATAAACCCTTCCTCCCTTAACAAGTGGGTGTCAGGTATTTTATCTTAGCAACAAGTAACTAAGACAGAGAAAATTAAATATGGCCATGAAGTCCTTACAGCACATCAGGACACAGCTTCTCCCCGGTGGCCCTGGCACCACAGGCAGCCAATGCCTGCAAGTCACTGAATGAAGAGAAAAGCAGAAGTAAATGCAAGAGCTTGTTTTTGCCAAGACTGTTGGCTGTAAGGGTCCCTCAGCCCTGAAACTGCTGGAGGTCTGAAATGAAGCCCACATATTAGGAGAAGGGAAGATGGAAAGAGGTCAAGTCCTCCTGATGAGGGTGTAAGCTCCTAGATCCAAGTATGTCTGAGGCCATTTACATCACTAGATTCTTGAGTCATTCTAACATATAAAGTCCATTTCTTGCCCAAAGCAACTAAGAGTCCTCTGTCACTTGCATTCAAGGGAATGAATAAATCAACAAACAACTCTATTCAGAAAAATGGCATAAAGGACAGGATCCTATGCCAGAGGTCGGATAGCATCTTGTCATTGCTGACTGTAGGCCACTGGACATGTTTCCCGTGTCCTTCCTTGAACTTTAATGTAGAACAACAGTATTGTTCCTTGGTCCAAAAATACCTATGGGCGTGCATCTGCTAGTTGCTGACAAGACAGGAGCAATGAGACCCTCATGACAGTGGAAATTAAGTTCAGTTCTAGGAAATAAGCTCTTTTTTTTTTTTTGAGACAAGTTCTGGCTCTGTAGTTCAGGCTGGCCCTGAGCTCACTACATAGCCCAGGCAAGCCTCGAACTCACAGCAATCCTCCTGTCTCTGCTTCCCGAGTGCTGGGATAACAGGCGTGAGCCATCACACCCTGCATTGTGGTAATGTGGTACTGATTACTGGTGGGGGTGAGTCAACATGCCTGGTAATGTTGTATGTGGTTACCGGGAATTGAACCAGAGACCTTGCAGTTGCTAGGCAGGTGCCGGAACCACTGAGCTAAATCTCCAGCCCCAAGGTTTCATTTTTGTACAGCTGATTTTGTCACTGTAACCTCTGTTTGCAGTATGAGTGTCAGGCACTAACTGGTAGCTATTATTATTTCTTCAACTCCTTATCAACTAATATTGTAGAAGGGCAAGAAACAGCCTAGTAGGAAGGGGAAGAATAGTGTGATATCCTTCCTTTCGTTCCCAGCAATAAAGGCCATTTACTAATATTTACTTGCCTGAGTACCGTACCGGAAGCCTTGAGCTAAAGCTTTAGAAAGAGCCTAGCAAGGGCCTGTAGTCCTCTAAGGCCTTGAAGAATAACCCATGGCCATCAATACATTTCCCCTGGCCCCCAGCAGGAACTTTCCATAGTTAAATACACTCATCAGTTTCCAAAAATTGGGCTTAGAAACAGTACTTAAGCTCAATCTGTCAAATCTTGTTCTAAAAAATGATAAAACCAGATGCAGTTAGGTGTTCGTTTTTAAAGGAAACCCGTAACTTGGGCTAAAGAGGCAAAATATCGGAAATTAGTCCAGTAAAAGGTAGGTTTACCAGGCCTCATTCATGTAGAGAAAGCTTCAAGACAAAACAAAAAGCTGCATACCATTTGTCTCCTTGAAGTCTATAGAACTGAGGGCAAAATACTACATAAAGCCTGATGGAATTTTGCCCGTGACTGATCCCCTATAGGTCTAAACATTTCCTTTCTCTCCAGGCCACGGGCAGCCCCCAACACCCGCGGAACCACCCTAGGAGCCCTTCGCCACGCAACTCCTTTCTTCGTGGCGCCCGCGAGTGACGTCAGGCGCGCGCCGACTCCCCCATTCGCCTCAGAGCCGCTTGTGACGCCAGGCGCGCGCCGACTCCCCGCGGCACTTGCGAGTGACGTCGGCGGGCGACCACAAGTCTATCCCAGTGGATGGGTCTCCGGCTTCAGACACCTGAGAGTCGAGGACCATGAACCGCAGCCGCCAGGTGACGTGTGTGGCCTGGGTCCGCTGCGGCGTGGCCAAAGAGACGCCGGACAAGGTGAGGCTGGTCGCGGGGGTGTGCTCGCTGGGCCTGCCGAGAGAACCCGAGCTAGTCCCCGTGGAGAGCGCGCCGCAGACCCCGCGGACCGGAGCGCTCGGGGCCGCGGGCTGGTCCCGCCGGGGGGCCTGCGTCCTCTAGTGCCGCAGGGTGAGCGCCCCGCAGGAGAAGCCGCCTTCCGCTCCGCTGCTCAGCGGGTGCTGCGGCCGGGGCGCGAGCTGTGGCGGGAGACGCTGGTCCTGAGGCTGCAGTCGAATTGGGAAATTGTGGTGATCAAACGGGAAGGAGAAGTAGATGTAAATATTATGGAAGAAAACCTGTAGGAGTTGGAGACTGAGTCTGCAGCACAAGTGGATTTTACTTTAGGTTATTTACTCACCGGTTACTGAATGGTTTCTGCAGGCCAGGCGTTGTTTAGAGTTATAGGACAGCCATGAAACATGAAGGCTCCCCCCCCCCACCATCTTTGTGTGGGTTGTCAGTATGAGCCAGAGTCCTAAAAGGTGTAAAAGGGTCTAATTGATAACACGTAGGAATGGAGCAGCTTGCATATGCAGTCTGTGGGAGTGAGGGCATAGAATATCCCCATAGATACAAATCCCACCAGGACACAGACTGTGCTTTCTTTATCGTTTCTGGAGTTTGGCTTACAACATACACTCCTTCTGTTATGGCAAAGGGGAGTTGAAAGCACTTAAGAGACGCAGGAACTTGGGTAAAAGAAAGTTTATTCCCTAGCGAAGGTCAGCCGCGAGGGAAGCGAGTCCAGCTCACCTTGACTGATTGACCCCTTATTCCAATTTTGCAACAGATAGAAATGGGGAGGTGACATACTGATTTACAATCCTAGGTTCCACAGATCTGTTTCCAGGACCTTATCAGTTTCCATGGTTACTTGTAGTGTAGTGAGTAGGGGGAGAAAGCTGAGCAGAAGGTTGGGAGATTACAATTTACTACACACAGGTGTGCTGGGAGTTAACAGATCTTCTAAGTGGGGCTCATTTAACATTACAAAGCAACTAGAGGAACCAGGCTCCACAGGGTAAACAAATGGCTAATTAAATCAAAGGCTACTATCATTTACAGTTCTATCTCTGTAACATACTGTGAGGGAGGTCTGGTGCTAGCTCCTGTCCTGATTATTGCCTTTTGGTTTCCAGTGGCATTCCTGCAGTCAGGTTTCCTGTGACACCTATAGAGTTATAGATTGGGGTAGAAAATGACAGACTTTGTTGAAGTAGAAAACAGGTGTTGAGGTATTATTCAGACCAGAAATTAGATAAATATCTTCTTTTTTTTTTTTTTTTGAGACAGGGTCTCACTTTGTAGTTCAGGCTGGCTCTGAGCTCACTATGTAGCCCACGCAAGCCTCAAAGTAAGCGATCCTCCTGTCTCTGCCTCCCGAGTGCTGGGATTACAGGCATGAGCCACCACGCCTGCCTGGCACTGTGGTATGTAGTATTGATTGCTGGTGGGCCTGACTCACCACACCCAGCATTGTATGTGGTTACTGGGGATCAAACTCAGAACTTTGCGCTTGTGAGGCAGGCGCCGGAAACACTGAGCTAATCCTCTGGCCCAATATCTTCTTTTTTTTTTTTTTTTTTTGAGACAGGGTCTCGCTTTGTAGTTCAGGCTGGCTCTGAGCACACTATGTAGCCCAGGCAAGCCTCGAACTCAGCAATCCTCCAGTCTCTGCCTCCCGAGTGCTGGGATATCAGGCGTGAGCCACCACGCCCAGCACTGTGGTATGTGGTATTGATGGCTGGTGGGCGTGAGTCTCCACACCCAGCATTGTATGTGGTTACCGGGGATCGAACTCAGGACCTTGCGCTTGCGAGGCAGGCGCCGGAACCACTGAGCTAACCCTCCGGCCCAAGGCCCAATATCTTCTAATTTTTAATCTTTAATTTCTAGAGCTGTTCCACAGGAATGTCACTCTTTTAAAATTAGTTTTATTGGTACATTTTATATATACATTGTGATCACATTCAACATTGAGAATTTCTAACAGTGCATGACACATATTGATTCTCATTTTTTCCCCATTGGGAAGTTATTCTTGAGAGGCTTTCTGTATTACTGGAGACTTCTAAGTAGAAACTGAAGCATTACTGAGTGATCATTTTAAGCCCTGAACTGTGTGCTTAGGTGCACAGTGACCAGTTAGAATCTGTCTTTAAGAGCTACAGTTTAGTAGAGATGGGCATATGTTAAAGGTACTGTAGCATTGCTTGGGTGCAGGGTGCCATTTGAAGTAGGTGAAATCTGATCAAGGATGCTCACTCACATGGGAAGTTATGCAGGCAGCTGGAAAAGTGGAACTGGAGTGTAAGTCAGTGGAGGGCACATCTTGGAGAGATGAGCTCAGAAGGGATGATCTTGGTCTTGAGAGTGATCTTTCAAGAATGAGCTCTGTGATTGAATACTTGGCAGTGCAAATAGAGGAAAGAGCAGAAGACTAACGCGGGGTGGTTTTGTTAAGAGATGTCTCAGGGAAGAGAGGGAGAGGCATCCAGCAGGAATCAGAGATAATAGACATGCTAAGGATTGCACGTATATTAAATCCAGAGATCCAGGGTTCGTGTTTGGTGATATGTCTACTTTACATTTGTTTGCAAACCTTTTAAATTCAAAGACCTTCCATGATTTATTAAGTGCAGTAATGAAATGTCTGTTCTCTTTTAGGTAGAGCTAAGTAAAGATGAAGTCAAGCGCCTCATTGCTGAAGCAAAGGAAAAATTACGGTAAGTTTCAGAATGTTGCCATGAGTAGTCCAGTCCTGATGAAATGTGTGTGTTAATTCCTGATAGCTTCGTGGTCTCGTTTCTGGAAGGTGTCATGTGAGTGATTTCTTTTTCTTTTTGTTCTCAGAGAAGAAGGTGGCAGCGACGAAGAGGAGGCAGGTAGTCCTTCAGAAGATGGCATGCGGAGTGCCCGCACCCAGGCACGACCACAGGATCCCCTAGAGGATGGTGACCCTGAGGATGACCACACGCTGGATGATGATGAGCTGGCCGAGTACGACCTAGACAGATATGATGAGGATAATGACCCAGGTCAGACACACTCACCTCTGCTAGCTGCTAGTCCCAGGCCCAGTGCACCAGACCATGCTTGTGTCCAGAGCTCTACTCAGAGTTTCACCAGTCACATAATCGGGACAGAGAACGTGTTTCCTAAACTAGTTTTGAAGAGAAGCTCTCATCTGCTACTCTAAGGTATAGATCTGTGATCTTAGGAAAAATAGTATGTGCCTATTGTTGCACACTTGGTATAATCATCTGTGACCCACTGTGAATTCTTGTGCACAGTTATGGAGTACTCAGCTTTTGTTTTTACCTTTCCTTCTGTACCATCCACTTTTTAGAGGATATGCACGTGTTGATACCTTGTTGCTACAAATGCTTAGAAAAAGAGAACCTTAGTTTCTAAGAGAAAAAGGAAGTAAAGCCAAGGCTTAGGTGGTATAGAAGATCAGGTAGAGCCAGGCATGGTGGCTCACCTGAATCCCAGCACTCAGGAGGCAGAGACAGGATTGCTGAGTTCGAGGCTTGCCTGGGCTACATAGTGAGCTCAGGGCCAGCCTGAACTGCAAAGCAAGACCCTGCCTCAAAAAAAAAAAGAAGATCAGGTAGAGGGGCTGGAGATTTAGCTCATTGGTTCCAGCACCTGCCTAGCAAGTGCAAGGTCCTGAGTTCAATCCCCAGTAACCACATAGAACATGGGTGTGCTGATTCAGGCCCACCAGAAATGAGTCCTACATACCACAATGCTGGGCATGGTGGCTCACACCTGTAGTTCCAGCGTTCAGGAGGCAGAGGCAGGAGGATTGCTGAGTTTGAGGTTTGCCTAGGCTACATAGTGAGCTCAGGGCCAGCCTGAACTACAAAGTGAAACCGTTTCAAAAAAAAAAAAAAATGTTCAGGTAGAAATCTTAGGGGAAATAGCTGGGAAGACATGCACAGAACTATATCGCTCTTTTAGGAAAGGAAATATAAATAAATATTTAAAGTGAATAGATAAAAGCTAGATAGGCATCTTTGTAGGGAGCAACCCCGGATACTGAGGATTGAGAAGCAGACATTCATCGTTGGCAGGCTGAGAAGGTGAGCAGCTTGAATATGCAGTTATCTCACTTCAAACTCATGGTGGATTATTTACTTACTTATTTCTTTTCATTACTGTTCCTTTTTCCCTTCCTGAGCTTGGCTTCTCGTCAGGTGGGGAGGAGGCAATGGGCAGAGCACCATGGCAAGTGTCAGGGGTGCTGTTTCTTTTCCAGAGGCCTAGATTCATGCAGGGATTCAACAGCCAAATGTAAAACCTACCAATTTTATTAATTTTGTGCAAGGTTTTCTTGGGATGATAAAGTGCATTTAAAAAAACCTGATGGCAGTTTTAATCAAGCACTAAAATATTCCTTCATTTGTTAGTTCATATTGAAATGTTGAGTAAAACATGCTTTCTGGGGTTTACTTTGAAAAACCTCAAGAGATGAGAGAAGACAGAAGAGATTAACATAGAGAATATAGTTAATTGTCAAAGCTGGGTGACAGTACCTGGATGCTTTGCACCCTCTCTCCTTTAATATATATTAGAAAATTTGCATAATACAAAGAGTTTTTAAAACCCAGGCAACTGTGGGTTGATGGAAAAAGACTGTGGCGTACCCAGTGTTGGAAGGTTTAAAGACACGTTGTGAGGATGGGTTGTGCATGCCATGAAGTCCCTTCCCTATGTCTGTCAGCTGTCTAAGACCCATCAACCCTGCCTCCTGCAGGAACTTCCTATAACAGTTCAGTATATCTTCTTTTCCCTGAGCCCTCTATTCCTCTGGTTCTGTGGTCTGTCTTCTGTAGAGGTGCCATAGGAAAAGAATTCCATTTTCCAGTAAGTTTGCAAGCCTGTCAGAAATGGCTCATAAATTCCTGTCCTGTGTCCTTCCCAACCACGGTGACCCATAATTACCTATAAAATAGGTGGCTGGATTGCAGTCCAGAGATCGATGTCTTAGGGAAATGTTTCTGCACAAGCACCACTGCATTCATTTTGACTGGTGAATCTGTACAGATGCGGAGACTCTTGGCGAATCTCTCTTGGGGCTTACAGTCTATGGGAGCAATGACCAAGACCCTTACGTCACTCTGAAAGACACGGTGAGTCCCCACATCACTTCTGTAGTCATGTGGCTGTCTGCAGCCTGGCCGGATCTCTCCCTCTAACTAAGGCCTGCTCCCATCCATACAGGAACAATATGAACGTGAAGATTTCTTGATCAAACCTAGTGACAATCTCATAGTGTGTGGCCGCGCTGAACAGGAACAGTGCAATTTAGAGGTGCATAGTAAGTATGATATGTCTCATGCTAAAAGGTTTTCTAGATGACACTTAACTCACCGCAGGTCCTGTTGTGCCTCCTGTAAGCTGGTGCAGCTGGATCCTATGCAGACTGCTCCCTGGTCCTTGTTCTGCCCGTCTTGGGTGTCACTTTGCCTGCCCTTTATTGTGGCCTGAATAGGTCCCCTAGGACTTTTTAATGTTTTTTTTTTTTTTTGTAAGCTTTTCTTTAAATGTATTTGCCAGTTTTTACTTTTTTGCTCTCCATTATAGAAACCCAGAAATAAAACTGTATTTTAAAATGTAAGAAAAATGTGTAATCCTATTAACCTGAAGCGATAAGGTACCACCCTGTTTTTCTTACTCCTCTCTTTTTTTTGGATACATTTTATGGATTATGATTATACTGAATAGACAGGTTTTTAATGTTGCTTTTTTTTTCCAGAATTACTTTAGGAATTTCCTCTTAACAGGCCATTGTATTTTCTTCATCATAATTCAACCCAGAGAGTGACAGTTTTCTTTGGCAACCAGCAGGTCAAATTTACTTTCCTAGCTCAGGAAATGACAGTAGTACAGGAGGGTTGAGTGTTCTTTGGAAATCTGAAGTATGCAGTGATTTGAAGTCTGAGTTGTGTTTGGGTTTTTTGGAGGCACTGGGCGCCTGACCCAGGGCCTCAGGGGTGCAGGGTGAGGGCTCACCACTGAGCTGTTCTCCATCTTAGGCTTGGATTTCTGAAACTTAAAAATCTTCACGGCCACCTGTGGAAAGACTATAAATTAGGCCTATTTTGGGTCACTGTGATCTCTTTATAAATTTTTTCTTAAAACTAGACTTTGAATAACAGGTCCAGTGATATGAAGTTGTTTACTCTTAAATCTTGATATCTTTGAACATTTATCTACTTCGGATTAGAATTAAGCTGGTTAATTTTACTCTTAAGACCAGTTCTAACTTCAGAATATTAAGACCTTATTACACCCACTTTGTCATCATTTTCAAAATGTAACAAACATTACAATCATTCCTTGGAACTTAGGGTCAGGAATTGAGAAAAGACTTAAACAATTGTATTTGTACTTCCTTGTGAGTTGGGTCATTCTAGGTATCATTTATTATTTGAATGTGGAGAGTCTTCACATTATCCAACATGTCTAACTTCAACTTCATAGTTGTTCTCTGAGGCTGGCCAGGTTGTTTCTCCGACATGATTCAGAGTGTGGTTTGTTTTTTTTTTTTTTGAGACAGGGTCTCGCTTTGTAGTTCAAGCTGGCCCTGAGCTCACTATGCAGCCCAGGCAAGCCTCGAACTCAGCAGTCCTCTTGTCTCTGCCTCCCAAGTGCTGGGATTACAGGCGTGAGCCACCATGCCCGGCTAGAATGTGTTTTAAAATAGCAGCACAGCCGAGAATGGTGGCTCGTGCCTGTAATTCCAGCACTTGGGAGGCAGAGACAGGAGGATTGCTGAGTTCAAGGCTTGCCTGGGCTGCATAGTGAGCTCAGGGCCAGCCTGAACTACAAAGTGAGACCCTGTCTAAAAAAAAAAAAAAAAGAAAAGAAAAATAGCAGCACTGATTTTATTTAATGTGTAGGTGAAGCATTGAACATGGTTGAGGGTTTTGTAGGACTGTTTTTTAATCACGGAACAAGCATTCTCATCGCAGATTGAGACAGTAGAACTTTACAGTCAATCTGCTAATCCCAGGGCCCACTCTAGGAGAGAGGCAAAGAATTTAAAAAACACCTTGAGTGCTCGCTTTGGCAGCACATATACTAAAAAACACCTTGAGCATATTACATTATTTACTACTTTCTTAATAAAAGCATGGTAGGGAAGGAGGGTTCTGGTTATTGGGCTGTATTGGTGTTGATTTCAGTCACTGATTTAAACCTAGTTTTATTCCTTAATTTTGTAACTGAATATTAACTGTTCAGTTCTTTTAAGTGTTATATTCAGAAAGAATCCATGAGTTTCATTTCTCATTTGCATTGTTGGTCTTCATAAACTGCTTAATTATCAAAGAACAAATTCTTGGGCCGGAGGATTAGCTCAGTGGTTCGGCGCCTGCCTTGCAAGCACAAGGTCCTGAGTTCGATCCCCAGTAACCACATACAATGCTGGGCATAGAGACTCACACCCACCAGCAATCAATACCACATACCACAGTGCTGGACGTGGTGGCTCACGCCTAATCCCAGCACTCAGGAGGCAGAGACAGGAGGATTGCTGAGTTCTAAGCTTGCCTAGGCTACATAGTGAGCTCAGAGCCAGCCTGAACTACAAAGCGAAACCGTCTCAAAAATAAATAAATAAATAAATTCTTGGCAAGCGTTTAAATTTTAAACTTATGAATTGATTTTCTCAATGGTTTTTGTTTGTTCTCTGACAATCACTGAGGCCTTTCGAAGGTGAAATGGTCGGTGCCTGAGGAGGCCACAAGTGTTTGTTTGTGTAGAGAGTTAGTGGGAGCTGGGAGCCCTCACTGGGGTGGCACGGAGTGGGCTGCGGCGCTATAAGTGTCTGTGTTCAGCTTTGGGATGCTAGGTGCTGGGAATATATTAGGCATGCAGAAATTGAACCTGGCTGTAATCTTTGGCATTGCCCTTAACGTCATCCCATGTGTGTTGTTTTAGTAGAGCATTCTGTTAATCAGTGACACCTGTCAGACCCAGTCAGAAGGCAGCAGAAGCACAGCTGCTTCACTTATTCTGGGTTGTGATTTCTGGCGACTCTAAATGGTGACCTCTCTCCTCCACTCTTCTCAGTTTACAATCAGGAGGAAGACTCGTTCTACGTGCACCATGATATTCTCCTGTCTGCATACCCTCTGAGTGTGGAGTGGCTGAACTTTGATCCCAGCCCCGATGATTCTACTGGTAATTAAAAACTTAAGATTGTTCAGTGGTTCCCATTCTAGTTCTGCAGACTCTTTTCTGCACAAGTGTATTCAGAACTATTGCTGGTTTGTCCTGAAGTTAAGTGTTACTTTCTGAAGCTGTAGTTGTGTAGCTCTGGACACGCCTTTGCTTCATTGTTGGGGTCTGTGTCCCAGACCTTGTGTAAGCTGAGGCGGGTGCTGTTCCTGTGCAGGCTGCAGGACAGGCCTGGATGCTTTGGACTTGGCATTCCTTGTGCTCCATAAGAACCCAGTACAGTGTGCCGGCATTTGTCTGGGGCCACAGCTAGAGTTTAGTAGCATAACCTATTTGAGCAAAACATCAGCTGGAACCGTAATGGAGAGGCTTGTTACAACTAACTGGGTTTTTGTATTAGCTTTTTTAGCCACATGTGTGCACCATTAAGAGGTGAATACTGATACCATTGATCCTGTCTGTCTTGTTCACAAAGCTCTCCACGTTCATGGTCTGACCTGGGCTGCCTCACAGCGTCTGTGAGGAAAGGAGAGGTAGGCCAGTCCTTGTCCTCATGCAGGAGATGGCTCGAAGGCCAGAACCGGTGGCTGTCCCCCACACAGGCCCTGCACCGCAGCTGCTTAGACCCAGGCAGGGCTGTTAGGGCCCTGCGAGCGCCCTTTCATGGCAGTAGCCACTGCTCAATGAATGACTCTGTAGTGGGACATATGTGACAAGAGGTTATTTTGTCCCCTTTTTAAAAGTAATCAAAAGCTATTCCTTCTTTTTATAGGAAATTATATTGCCGTGGGAAGTATGACCCCTGTTATTGAAGTGTGGGACCTCGATATTGTGGACTCGTTAGAGCCAGTGTTCACACTTGGAAGTAAGCTTTCGAAAAAGAAGAAAAAGAAAGGAAAGAAGGTAAAGAAGTTAGCAGACATTTAGATTCTAAGGCAGCTGGAGCTGCACATACCTGTAGAAGGGGGATAAGAACCAACAGGTATGCTGAGCCTTCATGTTGGATCCCTAGTGCCCATGTATTCCTGATGCCACTTAAATGGGCAGCTTTGGGGAGTTGGGGCAGGGCTGGGATGTGTAGAATTAGCACATAAGTTAACTCAGTGCTTCTTCCCTATAAAGTACCTCGGTAACGGGGAGCTACAGTGTTCATCTCATTCTTCAAGCAATTTGCATTGTGCCAGTGATCTTTAAAATGTAGAAATTTCTTACTTTAATGCAAAAAAAGTAATTAAAACAATGACTGCAGAGTTCCTCCACGGAAGGGCATTCCGATGCTGTCCTGGACCTCTCGTGGAACAAGCTGGTCAGGTAAGAAAAGCACCATCTGGTCGGCTGTCAGCTGCAGCAGTGCGGTTTTGGGGCCTGTGCCCACCCTGCCAGTCCCCGTGTGCTGCGGGCCTTTGTCTGTCTCATCTGTTGCCCTGCGGGTGCTGTATCCTCGGTGCCACAGCGCTGCTATCTGGCCCTGCCCCATCTTGCTCCCCTCCAGCCCGGCCATCCCTGCACTGCTACGTTGTGCAGAGGGCAGTGGCAGAGGGCTGTGATCCTCCCGGGACAGTCTTCTTGGTTCCCTCTTGTTTCAGCCACATATTCTTGTTTTCTCTTCAAATTATAAAATACAAAAATCAGAGGATGACCCCATAACCATGTTGAAGTATAGTGGCCCTGGGCGTGGCCACCATCCACTGTCAGAACCTTCTTCCCAAAGGGGAGCTCTGCCCTGTAAATGCTAAAACCTAGCTCGCCTCTTGCTGCTTCCAGCCTGACAAGCCACCCTCCACCTTCTGTCCTTGTGGAGGTGCTGCCCCACTTGTTTACATGGGGGGATCGCAGTTTTTGCACACTGGGACCGCCTGTTGCAGTGAGCGTAACCCTGAGGATTCCCAGCTGGCACACCCCACCCCACTGTGCTGTGCACATCCACAATGTTCATGGAGTCACTGACCTCTGAGCTGCCCGGTCATAAGGCTGCTGAAGATGAGGATGCACAGGTGTCTGTGAGCCCTGCTTCCCATTCTCTGGGCCAGACTGCAGAGCAGTTGTCGCTGATTGTACAGTAGTTCTGACAGGAGTTTTTGAGGACCCACCTCACTGTCTTCCATGGTGGCCACACTGTTTATACTGCCAGCAATGCACATGATTCCATTTTTCTCCATGGACCTCCTGAAAATTTTTTGGATAATAACCCTCCTACCACATGGGTAAGAAATGCCATATCCCTGTGACTTTAATTTGCATTTCTCAGTGATTAGTGGCGTTGCACAACTTTGTGCCATTGTATATCTTTGTGCCCTTGTGTATGTTGAAGGCTTTTGCCATTTTTTAAGTTAGTAGTTGGGGTACATTATGTATCTAGATATTAATATCCAGTCAGACAATTTGTCATCTTTCCTATTCTGTGGGTTCTTTTTACTTCCTCAGAATCAATTCATTGCATCTTTTTTACTCTGGCAGTGGCCAGTTCATGGTGTGTGCACTGTTGGTGCTATGAGAAACCACTGTTCAGCCCTGGGCCACTGTGCTGGCTTTTTTGTCAAAGGCACCAAGGGCTTCTTCCTACCCCTTCACTCTGGCCCCACAGTTCTGTCCTTATGCACAGGCACGTTGTTGTGATCACTCTAACCTCACAGTGCATGTGAAGTCAGGAAGCATGAGCTTCCCGGCCTCATCGTCTGTTCTGGAATTTGTTTTGGCCACTCTGAGCCTCTGCCTTTCCTTGTGAACCTGAGGGTCGCTGCCTGTGCCTTTGCTTATGGAGCTATCTGGGGTCCTGAACAGACTTTCACTTCAGGCAGTACAGGCACTGTGTTTCTGTCTTATGGTTGCAAAGTCTTCCCGAGTAGGGAATGTGGCGTGATTCTCCTTCCCCCGCCCCGCACTGGCGCTTTTCACTGTGGAAATCTTGAGTATCTTTAGTTAAACTCATTCCTAAGAGATTATTCTTTGAAGCTGTGGTAAGGGAGCCCTTTCACTCTTACTGCTTCTAGTTTTAAAGGAGGTCTAACCTGTCCCTCCCTCTCAGGAATGTGCTGGCCAGCGCGTCTGCTGACGGCACCGTCCTCCTGTGGGATATGTCCGTGGGAAAGCCCGCAGCCAGCCTCGCCGTGCACACAGACAAGGTATGCAATCTAGAAAGCCCTGGGACGTGTTGGCTAGAGTTCCACACGGTTACATACTTGTTGTGGTTTACAAATTGTTTTCATAGCAGGGCACGATGGCACCTCCTTCTAATCCCATCACCTAGGGCGACAGGCAGGGGGACTGCAAGTTTGAGCCTCGTCCAGGCAACTTAGTGCCAGGCCCTGTCTCAGGGCAGGGCGTGGAGTTGTGTGAGTTAGGCTCTGGGCTCAGGCTTACGTGTCAGCTTGCGGGGTCTTCCCAGAGGTTGTGCAAAGGGCATGCTGCTTCCCTAGGCAGTGCAGAGCGGGATGTGCAGGGTGCCAAGGGGCAGCGGGAGCAGGAGTGCATTCAGAGGCTCCTCTGGTGCAGACAGGGTGCCCTTGGGACTGGCATAGCGAGGGATGTGAACATTCCGGTGCATTCGGGGCTGTGCCTGAATGCCAGCTTCATTTGGATATATGATAGACCCTTTTTCTGTTTTATCTGCAGACAAGGTCTCACAAAGTTGTTGAGCCTGACTCAGATGCGCAGTCCTCTTGGCTCAGTGTCCCTCAGGGCTGTCACTTGTTTTGTTACACAGCACTCATCTCCACGGGACGCTTTTGTAGAAACTCCGCCAGACCTGTTCTCACCGTATTTTAGGTGATGTCGACAAGCAGGCAGTGCTTGATTCTGGTGTCTAACTTTCCTTCCTCAGGTGCAGACTCTGCAGTTCCACCCATTCGAAGCCCAGACCCTGATCTCCGGATCCTATGATAAGTAAGGACGCACTTCCGGCAGCTGACAGGAGAGACTGCGTCTCCTGCTTGTTCAAGTTGTTACCCCTGCTTCTCTCTCCTTCCTGCTGGTGGCGGTCCCTTTCTGTCTGATGGACTGAGAACATTACCAGTTTCTTTAATTCTGTTTTCTTTTTTTGACATACAGTCTAAGTCACTTGCATCTTATTTGATTGTTAGAAGATATGTATTAGCCGGGGCTATGAAGCAGCCCATCCTAGGATGCACAGGCTTAAGACACTATGTGTGTTTTCTTGTGCCATGATGGTGAGCTTATGCATTGGGTCCTCATGTCAGCTGTGCCCACACTGGTTACTGAGGCTGCAGCACCACCTCCTGAGAGCAGGGTGACCCACATGTGGCCTTACAGGGTGGCACCGTCATGAGCAGAGGCTCTGGGCAGAGGATTGCCACACTGCTGCAGCAGGGCCCTGCAGGAGCCCAGAGCTCTTCAGGAAAGACTTCCTGTGGGTCTGCAGCCTGTGAGTGCCACGGTCCTCTCCGGGCCTGAGATAGGAAGACAGCCCATGGGGCCAGACCACAGCTCAGGCTTTCTTTAGGTTCCTTGTCCTTCTGGAAGGTGGAGAGTCACCCTTTTAGGTGTGATCACTAATTGGTTCACTCAGCACAGCACCTGCACTCTGGAGGGTACCACTGGCTGACATGTGAGTCACGTGGCTCTGAGCCCAGGGAGAACAGAAACTGGAAGTGGCCTGGACTCCATGGGAGATCGAGGCCATAGTCACACCAACACCAGCAGGACCTTCAGGTGACAGGGCCACAGTCACCAATCAGGCCAAATCAACTCATTTTTTGTACTTCCATTCTGAATCTTAAAGCATGCTTTAAATAACTGAAGTAAGACAAAGAGCCAGTCTCCAGCCCTCATTGCCCACCTGTGCCCAGGTCTGTGGCGCTGTATGACTGCCGGAGTCCAGATGAGACCCACCGCATGTGGCGCTTCAGCGGACAGATCGAGAGGGTGACCTGGAATCACTTTGCCCCTTGTCACTTTCTGGTAAGAATATGTAACTTAATGTTCCACTTTTCTAGGTTTCTAGCAACTTCCTCTAGTTCCTTTGCGGCAGGATTCCCTGAAAAGCTCTTTGTATTAGCGGTGTTTTAGGTGTTTGGATCTTATGATTGAAAGGATGAGGTTTATTTGTTTTTTAATAAGACAGTGGCCACAGAAAGCATTGGTGGCCCTGATGGTCGGGTTTCTAGCTCAGTGGTTCCTGTGTCTGCCTGGCAAGTGCAAGGTTCCCAGTTCAATCCCTGGTAAGCACATACCACAGTCCTGGGTGTGGTGACTCATGCCCACCAGCAATCTACCACATACCACAGTGCCAGGTGTGGTGGCTCATGCCTATCATTCCTAGCACTCTGGAAGCAGAGGCAGGAGGATTGCTATAAATTCAAGGCTTTCCTGGAGTACATAGTAAGGTCAGGGCCAGCCTGAACTACAAAGCCAGACTGTGTCTCAAAAAACCAAAAAAATACATTGGTGGTTCTGAATGACTTTGCTAGTTGTCAGCCACTCCAGAATTTGCTGTTTTACGTGGACTTACTGGTCATTTTGTTAGTGTTTTGTGATACTAAGAGTAGTTAACATTCCTTTATATGTTATGCAGTGGTTCAGCCAGTCCAAGGGGAGACCCTTTCTAAATCTTCAGCTTCCATGGAGCACTGCTAGTGGGAACACGAGCCCTGTCTCCCACATAGGAGAAAAGTCAACGCTTTCTGTAAACACCTGCTGTGCTGCAGGGTGTCAGTTTCCCACACAGTGTCACATCTCGGCCCAGGAGAAATGACACCCAGCCCTCATCCGTGCTATGCAGAGGGAGGCTGTTCAGCTTCTGTGCAGCCGTGGACAGTGTCAGTGAGGCCCTAAGAGGCCTCAGCCTGGCCCTGCCCCTTGGCACAGGTGAGCTGCTCACTGCAGCCAGACTGTATGCCAGTTAGCCTGAAGCTCCAGCTGTGTGAGGGCTGTGCTGGCCTCTGTGTGCTCGGTCAGATGCACGTCTTCTGAGGGGCTCACCAGAGAGCAGCCATAGGTAGGAAAGCCACAGCGTGCAGGGAAATGGGTGGTGACACAATGGCCCCACCTTGCTCCTCAGCCCAGCCCAGCCCTCAGGACTGCCTAGCGGTTCCTCTTTCTCCTCTTCCTTTGCTACCTTCTGCCTGGCCTGGGACCTACTCCACCCTGCTCACCAGCGCCATCCAGCAGAACTTACCCGTGTGAGTGCTGCAGACCCGGCAGAAGTCACTCTTGGCATCTGAGTAGACTGCATGTGTGCCATAGCAGCCCTAGGGAGCCAGGTCGCTGCCTGTCACCCTGATGCCTTCATCCTGGGTGGTGATCTTGCGTCTTACTCCTTCCAGGCCAGCACAGATGATGGCTTCGTGTACGACTTGGACGCGAGGTCAGACAAGCCGGTGTTCACACTCAACGCACACAATGATGAGATCTCTGGTGAGTGTGAGCGTGATCCCTCCCGGCAGCAGCACACGAGGCCGTGAGCCTGCCTTGCAGGGAGTCTGAGCCCTGTACCTCCCCAGGTCTCGAGCTGAGCAGTCAGATCAAGGGCTGCCTGGTGACCGCATCAGCAGACAAGTACGTGAAGATCTGGGACATCCTGGGGGACAGGCCAAGTCTCATCCACTCCAGGGACATGAAAATGGTAGGTCCCCAGGCTCTGTCCTGTTTGTGGTCAGTTGGCAGGGCTGGTCCCTTCCGGCCGTCGCTGCCTCCCAGAGTCTGGATATGGAAGGCAGTCAATTTTGAGCTTGTATTTGGTGAGGTTGTTACTCAGCAGCCTCGGAGGATTTGGTAACGCTCTGTCTCTGTGTCCAATGCAGGTGATTGACAGTCTCTCAGTAAGATGATAAGGGGTAGGTAGGATATGAGGAAATCAGACCAGGAACTCTCAGGCTGTAGGAAACCAGAGGTGCTGGGGTCCAAGTGTTTATCTGACGTGGCGTCCTTACCTAACAGGTTTTGACTGCATTAGAGCTGACGACACCTGTATACTCACAAAGGTCTAGGGTAAACAGGATTCTCTCAACACATTCTTAGTACCTGCTCCACGTCAGGTGGTATTCTTTAAATTAGACTGGAGCGACAGTAAACACCACACAGCTGTTAAAATTGTGTGTTTATTCAGCTATAGGAAGGCAGGTTATAGAAGTAATCTCCACAGTACTTTCCCATGCTTACAGTTAAATCTAGCTGGTCATACCCCAAAATATAGACAGTAGTTATCTCACTGAGATTTTCACATTCTTCCTTGTTCACACTTGCTGTAACACATATGTATTATGTAGTAATAAAACATTAATGGTTTTTAAGTGATTTAGGAATGGAGGCGTGGCCCGGTGGTAAAGCCCTCACTTGGCTCGCCTGGGAGCCTATATCCTGGTGATGTGGCGTCAGTGTCACTGGGGAAGAGGAGAGCAGTGATTTCTGGGAATACTCCTGAGAGTGAGGACAGCAGGAGGGTTGAGAGGATGCTGCACTCTCCAGCTGTGCCACCAAACCCATACTCCAACTAGTGTGCTGGCTGTGTAAATCCAGATCAGAAGTCTGGTCTAGCTAAGGTAGGGTCCGGAGCTCTCACAGACCTATTCTCTCCCCTAGGGCGTTCTCTTCTGTTCTACATGTTGTCCCGATCTGCCATTTGTTTATGCCTTTGGGGGTCAGAAAGAAGGCCTCCGAGTCTGGGACATAAGCACAGTCTCTTCAGGTGAGACCTACTTCCTCCTCCTGGGAAGGGCAGTGCAGCACATGTGACTGCAAGATCAGTGGAGTGCCAGCGGGTACAGGATGCACCTGTCATGGGCTCCTTGCTTCAGAAACGTACATGTGCACTGGGCATCTGTCTTCACACTTTAGGTATAGATTATTTTTAGAATGTCTGAATCAAAAAGTCTTCTAGAAAAGCTAAAAGGAAGTGTAGCCCTCCCTTTCCAGTTATGTGAATGAGTAATCTGTCCTTTCTTCAGTTATGGTCTGCGAGATCAGCTCTTACCCTTTAGGAGATGCTAGCTCAGCGATGGCTAAGCTTGTAGAGCTCCCACTGGTACAAACTGCCCCTGCAGCACAACTGCCACAGGTTCACCACCACTGTCCTAGCTGCTTATTATTTTAAGCAAGTCTGCTATGTCCTACAGAGAAAATGTCCCTGCCATGACTCCTGCATCCTACCCCTGCAGGAGGATCCTGTGGTTTCCTCTGGGTCATTCCGATTTTAACTCACATGCGAAAGGCCCTACATCCATGAAGTTGTGTGCTGGTTATAATAACTGGACGAGCAGAAAGAAAGGAAACAGTCTAAAAGCAGCGTCAGGAAAGGACAGGGTATGAAGTGGAACGTGTGTTACAAGGCAGGTCAGGTAATCCAGTACGTGCCGAGGTGAGTGCAAAAGAAGTAGGTGGCTTAAAAAAAGGTCCCACACTCAACACATTAACCTGGACCTCAGCTGGGTTTCTTGCTTTCCTGTTAAGAAAGTGTTACTCTGTGCCAGAGATTTAGCTCAGTGGTTCCAGCGCCTGCCTAGCAAGTGTAAGGTCCCTGATTCAATCCCAGGAAGCACATCCAACATGACTCACACCCACCAGTAATCAGTACCACACACCACATGCTGGGCGTAGTGGCTCACACCTGTCATCCCAGCACTCGGGAGGCAGAGGCAGGAGAATTGCTGAGTTTGAGGCTTGCCTGGGCTACATAGTGGGCTCAGGGCCAGCCTGAACTACAAAGCGAGACCCTGTCTCAAAAAAGAAAGTGTTACATGTTTTCATGAACTTTCCAACCTCGAGTCGAGAACCTTTCTGCTCCATTATTACATTTGAGCCTTTTACATTGCATACTCTTTTAGGTTTTTGATCTGGTGGCTTCTTAACATTTCTTTGCCATTTAGTAAATGAAGCATTCGGAAGACGGGAGCGGCTTGTTCTCGGCAGTGTGAGAAGCTCGTCTGTCAGTGGCCCGTTCGGGGGCAGAAGCACAGAGACCCCGATGGAGCCCTAGTTTGCATCGTGAGCCTGGGTTGCAGACAGGCTGCATGCAGTGTGTGCAGCTGGCCCTCGGGGAGTGACAGAACGGTAGATGGAGTAGCAACATAGCTGGGCTCTGCACTCGCCTGGCATGGGTGCTATGTGGGTCTGTGTTTCTTTAAAATGTTTTTTAATTCTTTAACATGCTGTCATAATAAATCTTAAGTTTATAAAGTAGGTAGTAACATACAGAAAAAAAGTTCTTTTCCTTTTTTTGAAATAGGGTCTTGCTATGTTTTCTAGACTGGCTTCACACTCCTGGGCTCAAGTGATCTCCTGCCTCAGCCTCCTCAGTAGGTGAGACCCCAGGTACCTGCCACCACATAGGCTTTAAGCAAGAAGACCCATGATCTCAAACAGTGTGTAAGGCTGTGCCTGGAGAGGGGGTTTCACAGAGATCATATAGGACACCAGGGCAGAAAGAAGCAGGTACCTTGTAGAGCCTTCTGTCCCGACATTTCTCAAATTCATACTCATGATTCTAGAATGTTCTCAGTGGCTGCTCTTAAGAGTTTGGTGACTTAAAAGTGCTATACACCTTAAAAAAAAAAAGTGCTGGCACAGCCAGCAAGAAAAGGCATGTTAATTTTCAAATGCTGAATACCAACTCTGTGCCTAGTGCTATTGAAGGCATGGGCAATCACAAGAGAGAGTCCCCCTAGGGGACTGTCCCGACTCCAGAGTGTCTATTAGACATGAATGTTAACAGGCTTAAGAGACCCAGCCCAAACCTGTTCGACAGTGAGACAAAGGGTTTGCAACTTGGGCTCAGCACAGGTAGCAGATGGAGAGATGGAGTAAATACTCTGTTTTCTGCCTTTGGCTTTAGAACTGGCTGCACAGCAGGAGGTGAATGAGAGAACAAAACTTCACCTGTATGTACAGCCTGTCAGATCAGCAGGGGCTTTCAATTAGTAGATGGAAGAGACCCTGCAGTGAACCACACATGCAAGGCATTCCCTGTAAGAATCAATCCACAGTCAACACAGGGCCCTTGAATCATCCCAGTCGCCACCACCCACCTCACGTCCATGGAAAAAGTCTCACAAAACCGGGTCCCTGGTACCAGAAACGGTTGGAAGCCAGTGTTCTAGATGGCTGAAAAGTAAGGATAGTAGGAGGAAAAGCCGAGGACCAGATGCCAAACTTGAACACCAGAGCGTCTCTAAAGTCTGTAGAACTAAGAGGGAGGGAGCCCTTCCACGCTCCTCTGCCAACATTCCCCTGTTCCCAAACCTGAAAACCACAGCCAGGTAAACTACAGACCAGCATCTGTTGATAAACTTACATGCAGAAATCCCTAAAACTAGCAAAGTGAATTCAGCACATCAAAACACACCATGATCCAGTTGGTTTCATTCCAGAGATGCAAAGATGGCTTAACATACACAGATAATAAAAGTAATACATCCTAAGTAGGACAAAGGGTAAAAATCATGTGATCAGCTTAATAGAAATAGGAAAGCATTGATGAAATTGAACCCCACATGATAAAAGCCCTGGAGGCACCGGGTACAGGAAGGTCACATCTCATTACAGTGACAGCTGCTGTGACAGACCTACAGCCAGCAGTGTCCAAAATGGGGAACCAGAAAGCATTTCTTCCAAGATCAGGAACAAGACAAGGATGTCCGTCCCCTCTTAACTCATGCAGTACTACTAGAAATTACAGCCACAGCAATTGTAGACAAGAGAAAGAAAAAGCAGACACATAGGCAAGGAAGGAGCCAAATTATCTGTTTGATGATGTGATTGTGTATACAAAAAAGAGCCTGAAAGCTCCACCAGAAATAAAACCTCAGTAAGTTCCGTTAAGTAGCAGAATGCAAAACAAGAGGGAATAGCTTTCTGCACGCTAGTATATTGAGAAAAATAAATGCAACCCCACTTACAATAGCCACATGTACAGATACTCAGGAGTAAACTAAGGAAGTAGAAACTAAAAAATTATAAAACACAAATGGAAGAAACCAAAAGCACTAAAAGGAAAAAGCCATGTTCAAACACTTAAGAATGAACTGTAGTTAAAATGCCCATGCTACCAAAGCAATCTGCAATCACGGCAGCACCCATCAAAACCAACAATGCTCCTGGGAGAACTAGAAAGAATTCTAAAATTCTTGTGGAAAACAAATGTGTGCTGAATGAAGGGGCCATCCCTGCCATCCCACCGGCAGCCTGGGAACTACAGATCAAAGAACCTGCAACAGCTTGTTTAGCCAGGCACTTGGGAAAGACCTGTAGGGAACAACCTGTTTTCTACCCCTTTGGAATAATCCACTTTCAGGGCCACATGCCAGCTGTCCCTAACTACTTACATGTAACACTCACGGAGGCATCCCTGCCTAGGAGACACATACTTCACGACTGCTGTGTAGTTAGGCTTCTGGCAGAGCAGCCTGATGCAGCTGGAAACAAGGTACAGGACCAGAAGCTTTCTGCACTTCTGAGGATGAACCAGGAGACTGCTGGAGAAGAAAACAGACACTGAACAGGGTATGTGCAAGACTAACTTTTCTCAAAAAATTTTTTTTTTTTTTTGAGACAGGGTCTCGCTTTGTAGTTCAGGCTGACCCTGAACTCACTATGTAGCCCAGGCAATTCTGCCTCTGCCTCCCAAGTGCTGGGATAACAGGTGTGAGCCACCAGGCCCAGCACTGTGGTATGTGGTACTGATTGCCACCGGGCATGAGTCACCACGCCTGGTATTGCTGAATCAAACTCAGGATCTTGCATTTGGTAGGCAGGTGCCAGAACCACTGAGCTAAATCTCCAGCCCAACTTTTCTGAATTTTATCTCCAGCATCCGGAAAATAAGGATGAGTTTTTTTTTTTTTTTGAGACAGGGTCTTGCTTTGTAGTTCAGTCTGGCCCTGAGCTCACTATGTAGCCCAGGCAAGCCTCGAACTCAGCAGTCCTCCTGCCTCTGCCTCCCGAGTGCTGGGATTACAGGTGTGAGCCACCACGCCCAGCATGAGTTCTATTTTTATAATATTCTATAGGAACTAATCACATGATAAACTAGAATGCACAACCTCTAGAGAATGCTTCGGAGGCAAATGCATTCCCAGTGCCTGCACAGTGTCAACTGGAATCCTACAATACTTACCGGTCATGGATGATTTGGGATGTTCATTTGCGCAAACCACACCGTTTCTTCTCCCTGCTCAGGTCTGTTGCAAAGCCCATGTCCAGCCTGAACCTCAGCAGCAGAATAAAAAGGCATGAGCTGGTGAGGGGGGACTGCAGGGGACAGAAATCAGAAATCCGTGGCCCAGCTCAGAATGAGAAGGCTCCACCAGATGGGCAGTTTAGGCTCTGTGGCAGCTTGACAGGGTCTGCAGTGTTAGGCAGCCTCCTGTGCTGTCACAAAGAGTGTAAGACAATCACTCCCAGGGAAGAAAGCTCCTTCTCCTGTCTCCACCTCTCTGGCTTATGATGAGGCTGACCCCATGGAGAAGCAAGCACGGCAGAGTGCACAGAAGGGCCAGTCTCAGCCCCTGCCCCATGCCCTGTGATCCAGACCACAGCACCTGACGCACCACAGGGAAAGCCCACTCTAAAGCAGTACAGACTGCGTCAGTCTGGCCGTGGCCACTCCCATAACTTGTCTGCACTGTGGCTACCTGTGTAGACCAGGGTTTGTCCTGAGTCTCCTGTGTAGGTGAACTTTGAGCTCTGTAGCCCCAGACTGATCCCTGACTTAGAGGCACACTGCTGTGACTGCAAAGTCACCTATGAAAAGCACGTTGTTGCTGTGGAAAACCTGGCACTCGTGTCCAGCCGTCCCCCAAAGGTTATGCTGGTTTTCCAGACACGTGCTCCATTCTCTTCCCCGAGCCCAGGCTTCTTCACTGCACCATAGAGCCGCACTTTTCTTCACTTTCCACTCACTTTTCTTCACTCCCGAAGAGTGATTTCTATTCTTGTTCTGAGATTTCAATGACACATGGCACCTCAGGTCATGTACAGCATGGCGACATTCCAGCCAATTGCAGACAGTGTCCTGTAGGACCATAAGGAGCTGTACATCCCTGTGCTGATCCTGTCATCAGAGCTGTCACCTCAGCGACATGCCCTGGCCAGTCAGGGCTGCGCTGGGGTGACATGCCCACTGCACTGCCTGCCCCCACATACAGCTCAGCCAAGATCGCACAGCACATGATACCTGATGACAGAGGCAAATGGCTTGCTAGCTTTGCATTTAGCAGACTACTTAGTACAGTGGCAGGGCATGATGGCACACATGCACTCATATAACCCCAGCACTCAGGAGGCTGAGTCAGGAGATCTCTGCAAATTCGAGGCTAGCATGTGCTACATTGTGAGTTTAGAATCAGCCTGAATTACACAGCAAGACTCTGACTCGAGAAAGTAAAGCGTACTCTTGCCACTGTGAATTTGTGGGAGATAATGCTCGATGGCACCAGCAGTAGCCTCACAGGCCAACTGTTCATTCTGTCCCTTGGTGGTAGCAAGGGCCACCTGTTTGCGTGAGAACATCCTGGGATGCTTCCACCCCCATGATGCACCACCTGGAGCAGCTGGACCTGTGCTGCTGCAGCAGTGGCTGCCTTCCATTGGACGCATGTGTCCAGGCCTGTGCCCTAAGTGGCTCCCTGGGCCCATGGAGAGCTGCAGACTCACCCACAAGCCTCACACTCACTCAGTTTAACTGGAACGTGGTCAGGCAGGGACGTGCTGCAGGATGTGGAGTCTGCCCTGGCACAAGTTCCGTCGCTTCCATCTCCCTACATGTGAGGCTGGGCCGGCACAGGCACGGCTTGTGAAAGCACGCTATCCCCAGAGTCTGTGCAGGAAAACTAAGGAGAGGACTGCCCTGCCTGGGGCAGCCTTCCTGAGGGAGGAATCAGGCCACATGAACTCCTGGTGCTGCCACCGCACTGGCTGCCCAGCCTCACAGCGAGCAGGGTTCTGTGAAGAGACTCTTGTTGGTCGTCTGGTTACTTGACTCCAGTGACTCAGCACAGAATGGGTATAAGAAAGTCCTGTACTTAAAAAAGTGTTTATTTTCATCCTTCCTAGAGGAATACAGATCTGAACGAATACATTCATTCCATAAATACATCAGCAGCAAAGCCTTCCACCAGTCCTCTGGCCCAGCCTGGACGTGGGGCAATCCTGACCGGCACATCTACTTCCTACAGAGGTGGGGCCGCCTCCACCTTCCCAGCCCTCACCTGTGGTCCTGCACGGAGCCCCCCGCAGGGCCCAACTTCCCAGTGCCCCTCCAGGTGGCATCATTGGTGCTTTGAACTTAGATTCTTTTCCCAGGGGAAGCAAAGAGTACTCTTCCCTCCCTGCTGCCACTGCCCGGAGCCCAGAGCACCTGCTGCAAGGAGACAGCTCAGCAGTCGCCTGGGCTCACCAGCTGGGACTCTGCTGGCCCTGGCCCCTCCCCCCCTCGCTCATCACAGCCCGCTGCCCTGACTGGCTGCTCCTTTCCTGCTGAAGACCTGCCAAGTCAGATCCGGCTGAACAACCCAGACTGGAGAGGGTATGCAGGCGCTACCGTTGGCCTGCGTGACGGACAGTGCCATGCACATCCGCAGCTTTGCCCACAGCCCAGCAGGGCCTGGCAGTCACGGATGCACATGCTGGCCAGCTGGGTCTGGCTGTTAGGCGGAGCAAGTGTGGGATGGCACTGAGCCCCAGGCCGGGAGGTGGAAGGATGGAAGGGTCCAGTCAACCTGATGTGTTTTGGCAGAAGGCCACTTCGACACAGGTGGAAATGCATCTCTCAGACTTTCATGGAAATAAAAGAACCAACCTCAAAAAATTCTTCCCTCCCTCCCCACTCATCCCCAGCACAGGACGTTTGCGCTCTCCTCTGAGTGTCTCATCCGCACACTCATCCCAAGTGTGGCTGGCTCGCTCGTCCCTGTGACTGCTGGCTGCGGGGAAACCAGACACTGCTGTCGTGCAGACGCTGCTGCGGGCACCTGGCGCCTCTCCCCGTGCACGTCACTTGCCCGCCGAGAGGGGCTCATCCGCAGGGAACAGAGCACCACTCAGCCTGCAGCCCTCCGCACCCACAGGCTCCGCCAGGTCCTCCTCCGAGTCGTCCTCATCATCCTCGTCGGGGGCAGAGGAGCTGGAGGCTGGCCCCTTGCAGGTTTTCAGGTGGCGTGTGAGGTGGTACTTGGTCAGGTAGGCCTTTGTGCACTTCTCACACACGTAATCGCGTTTTCCTTCATGAGAATTCAGATGCTTCTTTAGGTGATTTGTCCTCAGAAACAGCTTGTCACACTTGGGACACTTGATCTGGCGTTCTCTACAGAAACACAAGAGAGGCATTTGACCTGGGGTCCCCACTGCAGCCAAGACTCCCTTCTCCTAGTGCCTTTGCCAGAGAGGGTCCATCTTAGAAGCAGGTTTTGTTTTTGGTAAGAAATACAAAAGTCAAAACAACGATGAGGGCACACTGGCCTCAGTGGGTGCCCTGGGCCTGGCCTGTGCCAGTTGGCTCCTCACGCTGTGTCCCTTTCTCTTGCATAGCCTGTCTGCATGAGCAGATGATCCCAGAGATCTCTGTCAGTTGTAACACTAGACAACTCAATATATTTGGTAATTGCTATATGATATTCTAACATTTCACAGGAATAATGAAGCTAGAGAAAACTTTGTTTTGAAAGGTCCTTTACAGCTAAGCAGTGATACACACCTAGAATCTAGGTTGCCTGGGAGGCTGAGGCAGAACAATCTCAAGTTTATAGCTAACCTGGGCAGCACACCAAGACCCTCATCTCAGAAAAGAATAATAAAGATAATGAATGAATGAATGAATGATAAATGAATGAAAGGAAAAGAAAGGAAGATAGAGAAAGCAAAAGGGAAAGGAGAAAAAGCGAGCTCCCTGTGAGTGCTGGGAAGTAGACGTTGACTGGGGGCTCCAGCTGCAGACAAAGGTGCTGGCGCTGAGCACAGCCTTCCCACCCCACGGGAACGGAGCGCTCCAGCAGCGTGGGTCCGTGGTGCTCTCGGTTCTGGCTGGTGGTGCCCTTGGTCCCGGCTGGTGGCAGTTCTCCACTCCCCAGGGCCACGACACTGCTTCCCTCAGCTCGCCCCACAGAGCTCACTGGGCACATACAGACTCATCCGGAAATCCTTCTCCCCACACCTGGTCATCCTGTGCACAGCCAGAGTGACCTCTGTTATGACACGCCTCTCCGAGGGACCAGCATCCACATGACCACAGGGATACACTGCTGATGGGGCACTAGCCACAGGCAGTGTCGCCGACCCTCCTGCTTGCCTCTGACCCCAGAACCACAGTCACTTCCCTGCCTGTTTCCTCTTGGATGCCACCCTCACCTCACCTCACCCTCTGGCTCCCAATATCCAGCTGGGCTCCTGAAAGCCCAGGCTGCAGGCAGCTCCCCAGCCTTGCTCTGTCTACGAGCATCCAGTGTTCAGTGAATGGCCATGTTTCCTCCCGGTCATTCCTCCCAGCCCCGAGGTCTCTAGGACAAGGTGTTTATTCCTCTCTTTGTCTCTACCAACCAGAACCACACTCGGCATCACAGAAGCAATCTTTCAAACTGTTCATGAATGACGTCATTTTGAAAACACAAAAGAAAGAAATATGGGGAGTAGAAAGCAAGCAAGTGGCAGTGACTCTCGGCGTGGCCCGGACGGGGACGACTTACTGGGTGTGGATGAGCGCATGCTGCTTGAGGTCCTGCCTCCGCATGAACAGCTTGTCGCAGTAGTCACACTTGAGGTTCTTCTCCCCAGTGTGGATGACCATGTGGGACTCCAGGTGAGCCTTCTGGGTGAAAGACTTGTCACACAGAGCACACCGGTAGTTCTTCTGACCTGCAAATGAAGCCACACAACTCTGCACATGAACAGCTCGGCCTCAAGCCCAGCGGGTGGCTGAGGGGTGCAACAGGGCAACATGAGGCAGAACCAGCAGGACCCAGACACCACTCAGAGCCTGTCTGTGTCTGGGTGAAGAACATCGGCTGTTGTCTTAGTGCTCGACTCAAAGAACAACTCATGAAGTCCAACCCTCCTCATACACATAGGTTTTCACAAGCTGCATTTTGGACTGCTTGATCTCTCTTAAATACAGACAGTGACCTGCAGGATCCACAGATGAAATAAAATCCCTCTGAGAAGGTACAATAGACCCCTCCAACTTGGGGCCGACAGAACTTCTCATGAAGGCCACATAGTTTCTGCTACAGCTACTCAGTCTTAACACAAAGAATGAGAAAGAAAATGCCTTTTGTAGCTCTGAAGAGCAAATAACTCAACCAAGGAAGCTGAACCTTTAATAATTCGCAGTATGCATGAATAAAGTAGATGCTGCAAAAGGGTGGCTGTGCAGAGTTCAGAAAATGGAAACAAAGTATGGGCAGCATGCACTGAGTGATCAGCATTCCCAGAGAAGCTACAGGTTCCCAGGCCATTTCTGTGGCCTTCCCCACCCTGAGGCAAACACTGGGGGGCTTTCTGTTCAGTGACTGTCCTTCCCCTGACAGCTACCTACGTACTTCCTGTGACACGTGTAAACCCCTTATGGCTGCGGTTTCCAACTGTTACAAAAGCTCCATTCTGGGGCTAGAGGTGCAATCAGTGGCAGGGCACTTGTTAACACATGTAAGGCTCTCGTACAGAACCCCCCCACCCACACACACACACATGTGAACTGGCTCTTGGGGTTGAACCTAGCTCACCTGTGTGTATCTTGAGGTGGGTTCGCAGGTTGCTAGGGTCGCTAAAAGCCTTGCTGCAGAAGTCACACTTGTGGGGCTTCATCCCCATGTGCCCCATAAAGTGGACATGTAGCTTAGAGGGGGAGATGAAAGCCTGTGGGCACATGGAACACTTCCACTTCCGCTCCTTGCTGTGGCTGGGCCCGTGGCTGCCACTGTGGCCCTGGCTAGGAAGGTGGTTGTGGATGTGGCTGGTCAGATGGGCCTTGAACTCTGTGTAAGAGCTGCACTCCTTCCCGCAGTTGCAGAGGTGCACATCCGGGTGCTCAGGAACACCTGTGAAAAAAGCCTGTGTCTCCTGATGCTTAAATCACAAAATTTGACCTTAACAATAATAATCATTGTTGCTAGCAATCTTCTACAAAAATTTCCAACTTTCTAGAAAATTAAAATGTCTTGTGCCAGACTCTATTTTCACCATCTAAAATAACGTACCAGACACACATAAAATACAAGGTAAACTTCAGGGGACGGATAAGTTCTCATCCCCAGGGAAAACATTAGACTCTGTAGCTCACCACCTCTTGAACATCGCTGGTTAACAGTGAAAAAAGGAATCTGTGTACATTAAACCACAGTACAGCACTTTGCTGGTCTTCATGAACATCGATTTTAGTCCTGCTGGCTCAGAAGCAGAAAGCTTTTGACAACTCAAAGTCATACCAAAAACGCTCATTTTTATGTCAACATTGCTTTCTTTTTTTTTTTTTTTTTTTGAGACAGGGTCTCGCTTTGTAGTTCAGGCTGGCCCTGAGCTCACTATGTAGCCCAGGCAAGCCTCGAACTCAGCAATCCTCCCGTCTCTGCCTCCCAAGTGCTGGGATGACAGGCGCGAGACACCATGCCCCGCATTGTATGTGGTTACCGGGATCGGATCGAACTCAGGACCTTGTGCTTGCAAGGCAGGTGCCAGAACCACTGAGCTAAATCTCTGGCCCAACATTGCTTTCTTAAAACATGCAGCTTGTGAACAACTTCATAGATTCTGACATCTCGAATACAGAAGGAACGGCTTGCTTCCATACAACAAAAGTATGCAACTTCCTTCAGCTCTCACACCTGTCATTACAGGACGTTATTTCTGGTTCTTGGGGACTTTTACTATGCTAGATTCACAAGTCTTACAAACTCACCCATCTGCTGAGCATAGTCCCGGCTGTAATAGAAAAGCAGCTCATTTTCAGGAGGGATATCTTGTGAGGTGCAGAAATAGATTTTGCCATCATGGGGATACGCCACCAAATTCTGCTCTTCCCGATTCCTAGGTTGGCACATTGAATCGAGTAAGTATAGTATCTTTTATTTTTGAAGAGACAGGGTCTTCTGTTGCTGAGGCAAGCCCCTGCTTCTGGGCTCCAGTTATCCTTGTGCATAAACACCCTAAACAGGGGCTGCAGGTGGATGGTGTCACCTAGCTAAGCATGCAGCGTTTGTCTGTGTGTCCCAGTGCTGGAGATCACACAGAGCACATGACAGGCAGACACTCCACCACAGGGCTACATCCTGGGCCCTTCAGCAAACTCATGTTCAAATGCATGCTTAAAAACATCACATTCTCTAAAACATTATGTGAAAGCATACACAGGACCATCTAGTCATTTTTAAATTCTCTATCCTATTTATGAGGGACTTAGAAACAGATTTTTCTTTCATACTGAGAACTGAACCCAGGGCCTTCACAGTGACCTACATAGTCCTGAGACAAGGTCAATGAATTTACTAAGATTCACAGGTGGGGCTTTCATTTCCAATCCTCTGCCTCAGCCTCCTGGAATGGTGGCATTACAGACATGTGCTACCGTGCCTGGCTAAGAAGCACAGTTATTACTTTAGTTGACTACCCTTAATAATCAGTTATCATCAGAAACACTAGAGCCTGTTACTAAAAGCAAAAAGAGTAAATAAAATGACTTTTAAAAAAATTTCTGACAGAGATTGCTAGCTAGCAAAAGTTAACTACAGTTACAGCATTAAAAGCCGACCAAAAGTCAAAAAGGAGATGGCACCCACTCTCAGATTCAGGGGTGACTGACTGTACCCCTCTTCTCTGCAGTGGTTATAGATAGAAAAGGACTATTTCCTGGGCACCGATTTAAACCCCCTGAAGCTCTGCCCAAATGAAGAAGCTGAAAGCCTTAGGCGCGAAGTGTGTCCAGATACTGCAGACGTCCACCTCCCACAGAGCCTTCCGGGGACCCCCACATGGTCACAGCCTCCCACCCAAGGCCCCCCATCTACCTGGCTTTGCGCACAAACATCATCCAGTTGCATTCGTTCTCGTCAGCTGTGATGATACAGAACTCTAGCACACCGCTATGGAAGATCTGCAAGGAGAGCACACACATGGTGGGCAACTGCCTGAGTTCCAGCCCTCCACCTGCCCACTCAGTCGGCAGGACAGACACATGGCTGCCCAGTCTGGCTCCGACACAGGACAGACCAGCAAGGGCCACCAGGGCCATCTGCGCACAGCACCTTGCTCTAGATTCATAACATTCTTCGCAAGAGAAGGTGAAAACCAGTCTATCCAGCTGCTTCACCACCTAAGGAAGGCAGGTGACCGGTGTCCACCTGCGGGGCCATGCACTGCTGTGTTCTATCTGGGATGCCACATGACAGTGGCACCTTAACTTTCCAATTAGCACACAACTGACTGTCTCCTCTGTATGTCCCTGAGTCCGACTAAGGTTCTACAGACATATGCTACAGGAATTGTACTTTATGCCAAAAGTTTGCATTCACACTAGAGAAATAATTGTAGTTTCTAATTTAAGAACTGTTTCCCAAGTAAAATATTTTGGAAGGCTTTAATTAAAAATAAGATTTGTGGACCGGAGATTTAGCTCAGTGGTTCCTGAACCTGCCTGACAAGCGCAAGGTCCCTGGTTTGATCCCTGGTAATCACATACAACAATACCAAGTGTGGTGACTCACGCTGACTAGCAATCAATACCACATACCACAATGCTGGGTGTGGTGGCTCACGCCTGTCATCCCAGCACTCGGGAGGCAGAGGCAGGAGGACTGCTGAGTTCAAGGCTTGCCTGGGCTACATAGTGAGCTCAGTGCCAGCCTGAACTACAAAGTGAGACCCTGTCTCAAAAAAAAAAAAAAGTAAGACTTGTATCATAGAAAAAGTCTATAGCCTCAATAGCCACGAGTGATTTAAATGCATAAAAATAATTCAAACCATTAGATTCTCTCTCAAAATGGAGACAGACAGTTTCTCCTCTACTTGTTTAGTTGGTGGCATATAACGCAGCTGCCAAGAATGGAAAGGCTGTGACACTGGGGACAGGCCTGCAGAGCAGACAGAGCTGGCTTTCTGTCCCTTAAACTACCACATCGTAAGGAACACACGCAAAACTCAGAGATGCTTCATCCCACTCACCTTCCAAATGTGGCTGACCGCCTTGTCTGTCCACTCGGCCACCTCCATGGAGTGACGCTGCTGCCCAATCAGAGGCCCAAAGCAAGTGCGCGCGGGAATGGTCTCTCCAGCCCACACACCTATCAGCACAGAGGGACAGACACGATACATCTGTGACTGAGACAACTGGCAGGGTGCGGGGAGCCCCAAAGCTATTGCTATGGCCACACCTCTGTGAGTGCCAAGGTTGGGGCCCCACTGTAATATAACGTATGAAGTGTAATGAAGACACTCGACAGGCCTGGAGAGAGGCACAGCGAGAAGCAGCACCAGGATTCCTGACCTCAGCCCCATGCTTGGGACCCTCCCAGCTCCCTCCAAATGCATTATCACAGGAAGAACCGAAAACAGCATTCTATGATAAAGACATAAAGCCACTGTTACAAATAAACTCCTAAAACCTTTCTAGGCTCTTTTAATGCTTCTAAGACTCATGTCCAAAGCTGCAGATGAACATTGAATCTAAGCTTTTCTTTTCTCTCTCTCTCTCTCTCTCCCTCTCCCTCTCCCCCTCCC
>PVIC010001049.1:0-21979 GCA_004025085.1 Thryonomys swinderianus
AATTCAGCAAGACCTTGTCTTGATAAAATTTTTAAAAGGGGCTGAGCCTGTAGCTCAATACAGAGTGCTTATCTAGCATTCTCAAGGCCCTGGGTTCAAGTCACAGAGCCCTCCACCAAAGAAAAGGAGAGGGAGGGAGGAAGGATGGAAGGGGAAGGAGAGGAAGAAGGAAGAAGGCAAATAACACGTTTGAGTGGGGTGTAGTTCAGGTGGAGCATTTGGTGATGGGTCTGATCCCCAAAGCTACCAGAACATGACAAAGAAAAGGCATTGTGTTCGACTTCTGACTTGAGACATGTTGCAAGGACATGTAAAACAGTATTAGAAAGACAAGGCTTGGCTTTGGAGGGAAATCTGGGTGTGAGATAAAAACTGGGGTGTGACATGCATAAAGGTATAAAAACAGAGAGAGAGCTACCCAGGGCACACCTATAACCCAGCACCCAGGAGGCTGAGGCAGAAGGGTATCTGTGGGTTCAAGGCCAGCCTGGGATACATGGTGAGACTGTCTCCAAGGAAGGGGCAGCTTCTCCAAGGGTCAGAAAGACAGGAGCTGAGCACACACCCTTTGGGAACACAGGTGGATGTGGGAAAGGGAAGAAAACAAAGGCGTGAGAGGAATGCACGGGGTGGGGGGTGGTTTCCAAAAGCCCAAAGGAAGAGGTGTCACACAGAAAGGGATAGGCAGGTGGGTACTGCAAAGTCAAGGGTAGGCCAAGAAAAAGGCTGCTGCCACCAGCCACAGCGAAGAGGTGGTTTGTTCCCTTGGCAGCTGGCAGGGCCCCAGGGCCTGATCAGCATCCACTGTCTCAGAATCTGAAGCCTTGGTGACAGGCAGGTTGGCAGTATCTTGTCCTGGTGGCGAAGTGGAGGTCCAGTCTAACTGGGTCTCAGCTAGGCATTGGGAGAGCACGGGGAGGGGGCGCAGGTGACTGTTGCCCTCCTGGGTGTGGGTGGGTTTGGAGACAGGCGAAGGCCAAGGATCAGCTCAAGGGCTTTGGGACAGCAGACTGCACCTTGGAAAGGCAGTAGGGCTGGGGAGAGAAGTCAGTTACCTTTCGTTTTGTTACTTGGAGAAAAGGTATGCGGGCTGGCATTGAACTCACTCTGTCGCCCGAGGCTGGCCTCGAACTCATGGCAATCCTCCTACCTGAGGCTCCTGAGTGATGGGTTACAGGTGTGCTCCGCCCCTCGCGCCTCTGGAGGAAGGAAGCAAGCACAAGCAGCTCAGGCCAGGGGAAGCGGGAACGCAAAGGGGAAAAAACTCAAGCATACAGCCACGGGCTCTGGAGCCAGGGCGAGGCCCTGCTCCCCGGGTCCACACAGACGCCACCGCGCGCAGCCTGGCCCACACGATCTGACCCGCTGGCCGCTCACGACTCAGGACGACAGGCAGGCGGAGCAAGAGTAGCGGCCTTGGGCGCGCGGTGGCCTCCGTGGGGCCCTGCACGTCCGCACCGCCGCCTCAGCGGAGCTGCAGGGGAGGGGCGGGGAGGGGCGAGGCCCGCAGGGACCACGGGCGGCTGCAGGGGGCGGTGACCTCCGCGGCTTCTCTGCGCCCCGAGGCCCTGTGAGCCCTTTGGACCTGGGCCCAGGAGGAAATGAGCCTGCTGCTGACAGCTGCGAAGGAAGGAAGCGGGGATTTCAGGTGGTCTTCAGTCTGAACTCACCAGCTCCAGAGGTGGAGGGGCGTGACCAGCTGGGCCACGCACACCCTCAAGTCACCCACTATTACATCCATTTCACTTGATATAGCTTGTGTTTTTTCTAGATGCATTCTGGGGTTTGTTTTATTTTGTTTTGTTTCCTTTTCAAGCTGGCTTTAAACTCGCTGTGTGGCATAGGCTGGTCTCAAACTTGCAGCAATCCACTTGCCTCAGCCTCCAAAGTGCTGAGATCACCGGCATGCCACCACTACACACAGCCTTTTGTATTTCTCTTCACATATTTTAACAGTTTTGTGTAAACTATTTGGTACCTTGCTTTTTTTTTTGCAACAGAGTCTTGCTTTGTAGTTCAGGCTTGTCCTGAGCTTACTATGTAGCCCAGGCAATCCTCGAACTCAGCAATCCTCCTGCCTCTGCCACCAGAGTGCTGGGATTACAGGCGTGAGCCACCAAACCCGGCATTTGTAGTATGTGGTACTGATTGCTGGTGGGTATGAATGACCACGCCCAGTATTGTATGTGGTTACCAGGGATCAAACCAGGGATTTTGCACTTGCTAGACAGGTGTCAGAACCACTGAGCTAAATCTTCAACCTGGTACCTTGCTTTTTATGCTTAGTATCTTATACGTATTTCTCACTTTCTGAAATATAAATATGTCTAATGGAGCATGCTAAAACTGCACAGCTGCACCCATATTAAGCATTTTCATTTTTATAGGGTCAAAGGATAAAACCATTTTTAAAGTTCTTGATTCACTTTAATGTACATGTTTGCAGCACACAGTGTAGAGTTGGCACACACAGGACATATCTTCATTCTGGCTTTCATCCCGTCTCCATTTCTGTTCCCTCCAGCTGTTGCAGGAAGGGCTGTGGGAATGTGTAGTTCCAGTTCGTGGCCTGAGGGTATTGATCGGGGAAAGACTCAAGCCTGGAATAAGTGACCCTATCTCCTCCTGCCCAACCCCTGCTCTCCCTTCGGCCCTTCATTAAACAAGAGAAGACCTAAGGCGACTCTGGCCAGTTCTTTTCAGTCCCCCATCTATTCCCCTCAAGCTGCAAGACAGTAATCTTTAGACCAGATCTTAGAGGGAGTTGAGTGATCCAGAGGCACCTCCTCCTGCCGTTCACAGGCTAAAAGGTACAGCACCCACCCCCACCCCCCACCCCCTGCTGCTGCCCGCTGGGCTCAGGCTTGATGACACCAGTCCACATTTAGGTACTTACAATGCTCCTGTTAAGAATCCCCTGGGAGGGCCGGAGGGTTAGCTCAGTGGTTCCGGCGCCTGCCGCGCAAGGTCCTGAGTTCGATCCCCGGTAACCACATAGAATGCTGGGCGTGGAGACACGCCCACCAACAATCAACACCGCATACCACAATGCCGGGCGTGGTGGCTCACGCCTGTAATCCCAGCACTCGGAAGGCAGAGACAGGAGGATTGCTGAGTTCGCGGCGGCTTCCCTGGGCACCATAGTGAGCTCAGGGCCAGCCTGAACTACAAAGCGAGACCCTGTCTCAAAAAAGCAAAAAAAAAAAAAAAAAAAAGAATCCCCTGGGATACTGGCCTCCAAATGCCTGCCTCTCTGAGCAGGGCTGGCTCTGTGTCAACCATGATCTGAATTGATTTTTCAAACCTTAGCGTCTGAAGGGCCGAGAAGCCATGCCCCTACAGGAGATTTAGCGTTGCCCTAAGAGAACCAGTAGGCTGGGGGTGGTGGCGCAGGCTTGTGTCCTGCTAATCCAGATGCTGGGGACTGGAGGACTGCAAATTCAAGTGCTTGGCAACTCAGTATGGTCCTATCTCCAAATGAAATAAAAAGGGCTGTGGATCCAGCCTCAGGGTAGAGGAGAGCACCTGGAGGGCACATGAAAACCCTTTAGGCCATAGCAACCCTTTGAGGTAGGCCCATCAAAGCCTTTGATGTGATGATGAGGAAACTGAGGCCTCAAGATAGTTGTCTGACTTGGTGATGCTCTAAAACTAGCAGCATGTGTTGCTTTATTCCACTTGCCCTCACTCTGCTCCTGGGGGAGAGTGAATCCAAGCAAAACTGTGCTTTTTCTTCTATTTTAAGCCCTGTGTACCATGTTGATGCAATCATAGCACAACACTATTTGGATTAAAAAATGCAGCAACAGCAACTACTTTTCACATTAACTTCACCCATTTGGCTCTGAAGTCGCTGTCCCGGGGTTTTTACCAGACTCTAACCTGTACGCCCAGAGCCATGAATTCAGCAGGTTGCCCATGAAGCTACCTACTTTCCCTGGTCTGTAAAGTCAGTCATGTCTGGGTATCTACCTGGGGACCCCATCCTGGCTCCCAGATCCCAGAGGTTTCTGCAGACCGCTCTCCCTTTTGGGCAAAATTTCCTTTCTGCGGCATTCTCAAGGGCGTCATCCCTTCTCCCAGGATAGCCTGGGCCCCTATCTGGTCATCACCTTACTGAAGAAGTATCTGGTGACTCGGCTAGTTCTTGCTGTATCACCAGGGCTGTGCACAGGCACCTGTGCTGTGACTTGTAGAACGTGCAGCCTCCAGTCCCTGGGCTATGATCCTGACCTCAGCGGAGAGGAGGAAGCCAGCACTTTGTCCTTCCGGCCACGCAGAGCCTCTGCCTCCTGGCTCCTTGGCAGGGTTACTTTGCAGACCTCCGGCTCTTGAGCAGTGTGGGTTTTGCCTGTGGGAACTGCCATCTCCTGATTTGCACTGGCTGTGCCTGTGACCCTTGCAGTGGGCCAGGGGCAAAGCCACACCAGGGATCTTCAGGGAAAACGCACCTAAAAGAAGCCACACAGAGGGAGGGAACAAGACTCCTTTGGGCCACGCTGAAGCTTCCTCGTAGCTGGTAGGAGCCTTACTTTGTTTTTCAAGTGATTTAAATTTGATTTTGGGGTTGGGGATTACAACGGGGTGATTGAAAAATACAGTGAACGGTTGATTATTTTTTAAACTTTTTTCAGTAAAAGACACATTGCCAAGAACAATGAAGGAGTGTGTTCAAAGTGGGGGTACTTTGAACAGTACAAGAGAAGGATATTCATGATAATCTGTCTTTTACTGTAATCAATTTTTAAAATTCAAGTAGGCTTATGTGATAGCATAGGCCTGTAATTCCAACACTTGGAAGACTGAGACAGGAGGATCACTTTGAGTTCAAGGCCAGCCTCGGTTACATAGCAAGACCCTGTCTCAGAAAAGGCCTAATAAATACTTCAGGTAGAGCACACATACAGCGAGACGTGTGTCACCGGAGAAGAACTGGATGAATTTTCCCAAACCAATCATCCTGTCACCTGCATTCAGATGCAGAAACAGCACCCCCCCCCCTTGTAAGCACCCCTTTATGGGGCGCCTGGTTGTTGCTCTTTCTTCCCTCTTGTCTTGAAATGTGCCTGATGTGAGATGGATTTCCTTTAGTTTAAAGATGGCACATGCACCAGAAGAAATAGTGCTTGCCTGCTGGGAAGAGGCCAAGTTATATCAAGTACATTCAAAACACGCACTTTGGGGAGAGTGGGCTGGCAGATGCCTGGACCCAGAGACATTTCAAGTTGGAGGGGATCTTGGGCAGGTGCTTCACCTCCCTGTGGCAGGTCTGGGACTCAGGCCCAGGCCTCTGAACCATCAACCCTTCCTTATTCCTGGTCTTGTTAATGTTATGTAAATACCATCCTGAGGGAGGGGGGATGGGGCACACAGGGAAGAGACCAGGAAGATCTATAAGTGCTGACAGGCAAGGACAGGGTAGCTAGCTGGGGACAGGGGACCTACAGGGGGTCCCCCTCCCACATTTCACTGAAGAGAACTTGGTGTTCTTTGGTTCCTTCTGGAAATAGCCTTGAACAGTTCCTTCCAGTCGCTCTTCCTCAAGGTGTGTGCTGGGTACCCTAAGACCTTAATTTGCAGATGTACTTCATGATATTTTCATTTTCAGGGAAACAGTGTTTCTTGACATGTGTCACACAAGGCATGATGTAGATTGCATTCCATTCACTTGATGGCCCTGTGTCTTTAGAGTTGGCTCTTGGTGGACTCTGAATTAGGAAGCAAGAGCTAAACCAGGTGTGGTGATACACACCTATAGACTCAGCACTCGGGAGGCCAAGGCAGGAGAATCGCTTCAAGTTGGAGGCCAGCCTAAGCTACACAGTGGGTATGAGGCCACCCTGAACTACATATCCACCCTTCTAGTGCAAAAAAGTATGAAAACTGGTGGGCAATAGGAAATGAGGGTGATAATTGCTTCTTGGCCTTTTGGCTAAGATCAAGTGTAGGAAATGAGGTGACTGTTGTAATCAGTAAGGTTTGGGAAACTGTGTAGTCCTCCAACATGCATACGTCTAGTTGGAAAGCAAAAACAGTGAGAAATTAAACAAAAATTTTAATTCTTTTCAATTTATATATATTAGTTTGGTAAGGAACTACAAAATTGTTAGGGTGTGAATATTATGGTTTTTTTGAACCTAACTATGAAATAGATTGCCTAGATATTTCTTTTGGCCTCAGGGCTGTGCAAACCTTTGTCTTAGGCCCAGGGTGCCTTGGGATCTTGCTCTTCAGGTTGCGAGACGGCACCAGTAACGCAGGCACAGTGTGTCAGCTACTTGTTCGGCCTATGAGTAGAATCTGGGCAATTTACTTCAGGAGAGGAAGCAAGGTCTCAGAGAGTAATTGGAGTGGTCTGAGTAGGGTGCCAGAGGTCCAGGACCTGATGTTGCTGGTAGAGTCCAATAGAGTCCTTTTAGGAATAATGGGAGACCAGGGTTTGAAACTGGGTAACTGGAAGTGAAGGACCTGAGGACTTCAGGTTCCTTAGCTGTGTTAGCCCCTGAGACTAGTGAATTCCAATCCAGCTCTGACTCCAGAGACACAAAATGAGGATATCCTTTGCCTAAAGAATAGGAAGCCAACAATGTGAAGGCTTGAAACAGGTGCCTCCAGGAATATGTGACCCCATCTGAGACAGAAGCAGGAGCCACAACTCTATTCCTGTGTCTTCTCTGAAGGTCACGCAAAGTGGCAGAAGAGGGCTTTGGTATCCAAGCCGGGTTTGAGTTGCGTTGCCACCACTCAGTGGCTCTGTGATCAGGATCCCATCTCTGGGAGTCACTGAGGCAATTTGTAGAGAAAATGAGGTGCCTCAGCAGCAGCAGGCCCTGCCCTGGCTTCTCTCCCTGGGCGTCCTCTGCTCTCACACAAATGTCACACGGCCTTGGAGGTACAGTGGGAGCTGTAGCCTGTCGTTTCCTCTGTGTAGGGTGAGCTTGGTAAATGCACATACACAGCAAGCAACTGTCTGCCAAAGATGCAAATCAGACCAGGCCTGGTGTCCTGTCTTGGTTCAGTGATTCACTCAGGGTCTATTTTCAGGGCCTTCGTTTCTCGTAGAGGGAAGTCTACACTCCTTCCTCTGGCACGTGGCATTTCCCTCAGTCCAGCCTCAGCCTAACCCTCCAACATCTATCTCACTCGGACCCAAGACAGTTGCTCCTCTTAACACATCTGGGCTACCTTCACCACCGCTGTCTCAGCAGAAAGCCACTTCCACTCCCTGGACCATCCCTTCCACAGCTGCAAATCCTGCTCAGCCTTCAGGCTGCTCAGTCCTTTGTAGGGTGGGCTCCTGCTGATTCCAGCCCCTGCCACCATCAGTGCCACGTACCAGTCTTAACCACAGGCTGCCTTCTTTCCTTCTGTAAGGTTGAGGAAATTTGTTTTCCTTCCACTGGGTGTGAAAGTTCAGGGTTGTGTCATGGAAACAGCATGGGGCTGAAAGCAGAAACTTGGCTTTTTTCTGAATTGCTTACACTTTTAACTTTGAAGTGAGACATTTGAACAGGGAAACACTCAAAGGCCTTAAGGCAAAGAACTTCCCTCCACAGGGCCCAGTAGGATGGTGTGCAAGAGACTGCATTCAACAAACATCCAAGTACTTGTGCGGCACTCACACCCAGGGTGCGAGTTGGATGCTGAGGGACAAACAGAGCAAATGACACTGAGGAACACACTGGAGGACCAAGTGTGCACATTCTCTTGAGAAAGGCACTGGAACAGGGTCAGGGCACAGGTTAAGGGCAGTATGTCTGATATTCTGGGTGGAACCCCTTGTTCTCCCCACTCAGCGGGCACCATGGTGGCTTCATCCTGTGAACTTCATCTTGCTCTAACATCTCGTGATTCACACCTCTGTCACGGGTTGCCACACATGTCCTGGTTTAGAAGTCACTGGGGCTACTCTCAAGTTGGGTATGGCTTCTCTGCCCTCTCTCCTCCGGCACTCTCTTGGCTGACCTTAAAGTCAGGTGTCCAAGCCTTGTCTGGGTGCAGTGTTTTTTGTCTGTGAGAATCAGGAAGAACCTAACAGCACAGTGACAGCACCCAGGGACTTGTCTGCTTTCTTAGGTGCTAAGTGCTGCTCCCAACACTGTGCCTACACTTTCTGGTTCAATCTGCACAAAATCGTTGGTCCGTCGTTACTAGTATTGCCTACCCTCTGATTTACAAGTCATCCTTGGAATCCAGCAGAGAAGTCAAAGGACTCGCTCAAAATAACAGGTAGGAGGAGGGGCCAGGCTGGAATCCAGCACTAGGGCCGCACAGCCTTCTCCGAAACAGCAACGTGCAACCACTGCTCTTCCAGCGCTCAATCAAGGCGACCTTCTTCCTGGAGCTGGTCTGGCACAGGTGATGGAAGAGGCATCCCTCAGGGTGGGGTGCAGGGCTGCCAGTGGAGGGGAGTCAGTCATTGATTCTTCACTGCAGGAAGGGGCTAAGGGTAGAGGATTCCCTGGAGAGAGATGGGCGCAGTGTCACACACTCTAACCCCCCGCTACTCGGGAGGCTGAAGCAGGAGGACCTCAAGTGTGAGCCCAGTCTGAACAACTTAGCAGGAACTTGTCTCAAACAGTGGGGCAGAGGGCTCCGTTCCAGCAGAGCGGACCGGCAGGCAGCAGAGTGCCGGCTGTGTGCCGCCAGCAGGAAGGCAGCGCGATTACGCAGCAGAGGTGCTTCTTGCAGGGCCGAGAAGGGCGTTGGGTTTGTCAAGCACAGGCCAGAAACTTCAGGACAAGGCCCTGCGTTCGGAGAAGCAACCTCCGCGGCCCAGAAGTAGGGAGATCGGGCGCCCAGCACCGAGGCATGGGGCGGGGCCGGTCCCGCCACGGGCACCGCGTGCGCCAGGCCCCGCCCCTCCCTACCCTGCCGTCGCTTAGGCTCCGCCCACAACGTGAGTCACGTGCACGCCACGCACCATCCTCTGCGCGGATCCCGAGGGAGGGGTCTCGAGGATCTGGTTTGAGACGCGGCACCCAGACGCGGAGCGGGGCGGGGACTGTAGCGAAGGGCGGGGCCTGTCGTTAGGGCTGGCGCAGGAAACGGGGCGAGGGGGCCGGTCCTACTGGCTGCGGGTACTGGCTGCTTGTTTACTCCTGGCGGGGGAGCTTTAGCCCGGGGGGGGGGGCGCGGAGGGAAAGTGCGAAAACGCGGGACGGAGTGGTGAGGCTCCGGAGCAGGACTGTGCTGGGGAGCAGGGGGCTCAGCGTTTCCGGAAGAGTCTGGCGGAGGAGTTTTGTTTTTCTTTTTTGTAAATTAAAAAATAAACTTGCTGCCTGCTCGGGATTGCCTGCCTCTCCTGCTCTGCAGACGCTCACACGCAGCGTGCCTTGCAGTTGGTTGGTGAAGGGTGCACGATCGCCTTCCTTTCGGGCCCTCAAATTCCTGGATCCTGGAGCGTGAGCGGGGAGGGCTGTGCAGTCATGCTCGCGGGACACCGCCTCCGCAAGAGCACGCTGGACGCGTGTTGTTCCCCTGTGGGTCTCTGCCTCGCTCCTTAATCCAGGAAATGATTCATTTGCACTCTCATCATACAGTGTGCACGTCCGCATGTGGCTACAGCTACACAAATAAGTTCTCTTTAGACTGTGTTCTAGGCTGTGCAGCGTCTAGAGCTTCCTTCGCTAATTTATTTGGCGAGCGAAGAGCTGTAAAATGCGAGGCGCTGCAGAAATACGGGTTAGCAGAGAACAAACGGCATTGGTCACCGTGCAGAGCCTTCCTCTGCTGAGTCCGCGGCCGTTATCTGAAACATTGTACCAGTATTAGGAGCTGTCTGTCATGTAACCATTTTGCACGTGAGGAATTGGGCTCACAAAGACAGGAGGGTGTGTGGAAGTGGCCCAGCTGTGAGAGAGCTCGCACTCCACTCCGACGACGCCCCTCCCCCGTCGCAGGACGGACGCGCGTTTCTCCTCTACTGTCCCTTCCTTTGGAGCCTCCAGCCTCTCTTCCCGAGGCTTTATTTAGCCTCATTATCATAATATCCTACCCTTCTGGTATCAGCGGCCCGAAGGATAGGCCGTTTAACTAAGCAGAAACAGTTAGTCTTTCCCTGGAACTAATACATGATTGTTGGGAGAGAAAATTTCGTTTTCTGCTGGTCTTGTAAAACTGGGATCTCATAGTTGGGAGCTGACAGGAACGGTTGTCCCAAGTCTGTGAGGGAAAAGCCTTTTCTGCGGAGGGGGAGGGGAGCTCCTTTGAAATAGCAAAAAAATGGACCGACTAAGAAGCAGCAAACAGAAATAGGGGAATTCAGCGGATAAACCTTGTTTAAACCTGGGGTCTTGCTCTGTCTGTGGCCCGTTGTGCTTCTGAATTTTCCAGTTAACCCAACAAGTTTCTCTCTCTCTTTTTCTCCTTCTTTTTGCTTAAGCCAGCATAAACTGAGTTCCTGTCACTTATCTGTAAAGAGCAGCCTGACTAATAAGCTTGGCAGTGTTTGTTTATCCCTCAGAGAATAATGGAAGTTGGGTGCCGGCCACAACTATCACTTCTTAAGTGTTCCACTTCCCAAAATGAGTCACAGCCAGCATGAGCCCTATGGACTTGGTGAGACAGAAACACAGCTAATTCTCCTTCGGTATTATTGCTGTTATAAACAGGGAACAATACCACAAGCCAAAATTAGAGGCTGGAGAGATAACATTTAACCCTAGAATGGCCGGGATCATGAAGAGAACAAGACAGATTTCTGAGTTAAGATTACTAGGTTTTTTGGTGACATAGGCAAAGAAGAGGCAGAGGTACTGAGAACTATTCTATCATTTGGTTACAGTTGCAGGATGGGAAGACAAAAGGAGCAACCCCCCCATTTTTTATCTTTTATGAGTCCATATTTGCAGTACATAATGATTACATTCCTCCTGGGGAGGTTGGGAGTTGGCAAAGGTCCATAACACATCTCAATTCTTTTTTCATTCCTTGTTCTTCCCTTCCCTCACTCTCCTGCCATCTTTTAGTTCCTTTCCCACTAGCAAAAGATCTATTTCCCTATTTCCTATCATCTAGCTTTTATTTTACTCTTTTTTATATTTTGGGTTTCTTATGCAAGAAAAACTGTGCTATATAGTACTTAAGCTTGTGGGTCTCAGTTATTTCAGTTTACGTTGTCTCAAGGTGTGCCCATTTTCTTACATGTGACTCAGCTTTATCCTTTATGGCAGGGTGGTACTCCATCATGTATAAATACCACTCTTGTTTTTTGCGACAGGATCTTGCTTTGTAGTTCAGGCTGGTCCTCAACTCACTACATGACCCAGGCAAGCCTCGAACTCTGCAATCCTCCTGCCTCTGCCTCCTGAGTGCTGGGATTACAAGCGTGAGCCACCACACCCGGCACTGTGGTATGTGGTATTGATTGCTGGTGGGCGTGAATCACCACGCCCAGCATTGTATGTGGTTAACGGGGTTTGAACTCAGGACCTTGCACTTGCAAGGCAGGTGCCGGAACTGTGAGCTAAATCTCCAGCCCAATACCACTCATTTTTACACTTGATCTTAGCCAAAAGGCTGAGAAGCGATCCAATACCACTCATTTTTGATGGAAACTGCGCTGCAAGTAGAAAGACAACATTGAATTTTTTTTTTTTTTGAGACAGGGTCTCACTTTGTAGTTCAGGCTGGCTCTGAGCTCACTATGTAGCCTAGGCAAGCTTCGAACTCAGCAATCCTCCTGTCTCTGTCTCCCGAGTGCTGGGATTACAGGCGTGAGCCACCACGCCCAGCGACAACATTGAATTTTAAAGGGGGCAGCATTAGAGACAGAGTTCCCATGGGAACAGTTCCAGTGATGACCAGGTAGGTGGGTCATTAAGCAAAAGGTATCCAGGAAGAGAGGGTCTTTTTCACATCTGTTGTCAGTTCTGGCCTTTCTGAGGGTCTGGGGAGAAAATTATAGATGATCTATGTGTACTCCTTGGGAACACATGGAGGAAATTCAGACTGGTTATTATATTGGTGTCATGAAAAGAAAAAAAAAATCTAAAATATGTGCAGTTCAAACTCTTTCTCCTGCCTGCCTTCCGGGGATGAGGTTTTCTTGCTGGCTCAGTCATCTGCAAGATCCTTGACAAAGTTGCTCTGCAGAAATCAGGAACAGGCTATAGTCCTCTACTTGAGGCAGGAGAGAGAAGAAAGGAGAAGGCGGGAGCTGAGGAGAATGAGGCTGAGGACTGGGGAAGAGAAGAGGGGGAGAAAGGGAGAGAAAGAAAGGCTGTGGAGTAAGACTTGGGGGAAGGGAATTGGGAAAGAGGATTTTTGAAAGTTTGGCTGTGAGTTGTGCAATGAAATTCCTCCGTGGCTTCCTCTGTAAGAATGCCCATAGAGACATCGTTTCCCTCAAAAGGTTTCACATAATTATGACTGTGCCAACACACTCTTGTGGATCATAGAAAAAGAAAACCCAGGTTCACACGGCTCAGACAGTGTGACATTTTCAGCTGGATGAGAGGAGATGACAGGGACCCTGATGGATGTCAGTGTGTGTGCCAGCTCACACATGCTTCCTCACAGACCCCACATAATTCTCCACCAGTGCTCCTCTTTGAAGTTGGGCTTGACTTTATTTCCATTTTAATCTGAAACCACTGGTGGGGATGGAGTGATTCTGCCATTGTTTCTTAGCCAGGAATCATTTGATTCTGAAAGTTTTTTATTTTTATTTTTATTTATTTATTTTTTTGGAGACAGGGTCTCGCTTTGTAGTTCAGGTTGGCTCTGAGCTCATTATGTAGCCCAGGCTAGCCTTGAACTCAGCAATCCTCCTGCCTCTGCTTCCCAAGTGCTGGGATTACAGGTTTGAGCCACCAAACCCTGCATCTGTGATATGAGGTACTGATTGCCGGTGGGCGTGGCCACCACGCCCAGTATTGTATGTGGTTACCAGGGATCTTGAGCTTGCTTGCGAGGCAGGCACTGGAACCACTCTGCCAAATCTCCGGCCCCCTGATTCTGAAAGTTTTGTGAGAAGAATGTCCAGGAAGAGTGAGGCTCATACACTATGCTGGCAGAGAGAAGAGCAGGCCAGGACTGCTCATAGGATCAGGTCCTTCAGAATTGGGTTTGCTTCTTTTCTGGCCACGCCACCCACATCCCACTGGTCTCCCATCAGCATGTCATTACCCTTCTAGCTACCCAAGGGCTTGTGGCACCTCTGCATCCAAAGCACACAGGAAGTCCAAGTGACAGTGGTCACTGCCGCTCGCTCATGGTGGGGGGTTTGTGTGTTGGAGATGGGGCTTGTGGGTGCTGGCGAATGTGGAGGGAGTGTTTTCCCAGTCATTTGGCTTTTAGTGTTCATTTCAAGATGAATTGACTGGTGAACTTTAGATTCTCTTTGAGATGATTAGTTTGGAGGAGGAGGTAAACCATGATAGAGGAAACATGGAGGCTGGCACTGCCTAGAATAGTCTGAGAGTGGGTTGCACCCTTTACTCTGACGTGGAGTGCTGAATTCAAAGTGCTTCATGTCAGCCATTTCTCTGGGCTTCAGGAATCATTGAAAGCTTGTTGCGATGGTTTTGGAGGCGGTCCATGGTACTAGCAGAGTGGGAAGAGCAACAGTTTATAAGTGAGGAGATTGTGAGCCTGGCCATGTCTAGGACAAGCACTGGGAAAATCAGAGGGCTCCCAGGTGGATAATACAAAAGAGTAATTGAATTGGATTTTAATAATTCATACAGTTTCTATTCCAATGCATTATAAGGGTTGCTTACGCAGGATGTGGCCTAATGCCAGATGAATTATGAAGAGAATCAGGATGGTGACTACATATCAAATTAAAACTCAGTTTTTCTGGGCAGGTATTTCACACGAAAAAAAGGTAAGGCACATTTTCCCTTTACTTAAGTGAATTTAGGCAGGCCTGTGAAAACAGGAGAAACATTTGTCAATACATTATGTAGACCTGGAAGGATTAAATTGGAAGGCAAATCTAGCTTAGGCCTTGCCATCTATGCTGAAACTCAGGAGGGGATTCCACACTGAGCTGTAAACCTCTTGAGTTTCTACCCCTTCCACACTGATCTTGTGCAGTATATCCTACCGGCTAGCAACACAGGCGAATCCCTACATGATGGAAAATATGTACTAACTGTGAATACGGTAGGATGTCTGGACTTCAGCACCTGCCACTCAATTCTGAAGAGGCAGAAATTGTCATACAGTGATTGGCAACTTTTAAAATGCTTCTATGAAGCAGCCTTTTGTATGTCATTGCATCTGATTGGCTTATGGGTTTATGCACTTTTTTTTTTTTTTTTAGACAGGGTCTCACTTTGTATTTCAGACTGGCCCGGAGCTCACTATGTAGCCCAGGCAAGCCTCAAACTCAGCAGTTGTCCTGCCTCTGCCTCCTGAGTGCTGGGATTGCAGGCATGAGCCACTATGGCCGGTGGGTTTATGCACTTTTACAAAATCTTTTCATTTGATTTGACAAGATGCTGTTCCATTGATCAGCTCCAAATCCTGGGCAGTGATTGGGAAGAACATGGGAATTATTCGTATTTCTCATTGTTCCTGGTTTTGCCATTCTGTGATGCATGGAACCATCCTGCACACTCCCCAAGGACTGTGTATGGTCCTCCTACTATTGTCTTAGGACTGGACCACTCTTGGCACTCAGGGAGGCCTTGGGCTGGCAGGTACAGCTGCCTTGTGCAGCAGTTGGGTGTGCAGAAGAATACAGGATGGCAGAAGGTGTGTGTGGGGCCACTGAGCGGAATGAAATATGTGGGAGAAACAGTGGACTTCAACCACTGGCCAAAATGAAACCTTGATGAGTTCACTAAAGAAAAGGCTGCTGGGCCCAGTGCTGCCATGGAAAGGAAGTAAAAATAAGAGCTTGAAGAACAAAGGCAGATGACAGTTAACACAATGCAGAAAAATAACTACTGTGTGTTGATGGCAACCCAAGACACTAACAGAGGGCAGTGGGAATGTAAACTAGTCTGCCAATCCTTTCTCACTAGCTTTTGCTAGTGCCTTTGCTCAGTTTCTCTTTCTCTTTTAGGGGTCCCGATGTATTTTTTCCTAGTACCATTTGTTATTTTCCTTCGAACTTCCCTTAGAGTATAACCCAATTCTCTTTTAAGCCTGAGATTCTGTTTCCTGTCATTGTATTAGTACATTTTCAGTTGGTAAAACAAAATATCAGAGTCTGGATGCTTAATAAAAGAAAGAGAGAGCTAGCCATAGTGGCACATGCCTGTAATGCCAGCAAAGAGGAGGCTGAAGCAGGAGGATCACTGCAAGTTTGAGGCTAGCCTGGATTACCTAGTGAGTTCAGGCTAGCCTGGGTTTCGTGGTGCACTCATGCTTGCCTGAACTACATAGCGGGACCTTGTCTCAAAAAATAGATTTATTGGGGGCAAGAGGGTTATTCAGTGGTCCCGGCGCCTGCCTCGCAAGCACAAGGTCCTGAGTTCAATCCCCAGTAACCACATACAATGCTGGGCGTGGTGACTCACGCCCACCAGCAATCAATACCACATACCACAGTGCTGGGCGTGGTGTCATCCCAGCACTCGGGAGGCAGAGACAGGAGGATTGCTGAGTTCGAGGCTTGCCTGGGCTACATAGTGAGCTCAGGGCCAGCCTGAACTACCAAGCAAAACCCTGTCTCAAAAAAAAAAAAATAATAATAATAATGGGCCGGAGGGTTAGTTCAGTGGTTCCGGCGCCTGCCTCGAAAGCGCAAGGACCTGAGTTTGACCCCCAGTAACCACATATAATGCTGGGTGTGGAGACACGCCCAGCAACAATCAACACCGCATACCACAATGCCAGACGTGGTGGCTCACGCCTGTAATCCCAGCACTCGGGAGGCAGAGACAGGAGGATTGCTGAGTTCGTGGCGGCTTGCCTGGGCACCATAGTGAGTTCAGGGCCAGCCTGAACTACAAAGCGAGACCCTGTCTCAAAAAGCAAAAAAAAAAAAAAAAGATTTATTGGGCTGTTCCAGTGCCTACCTCGCAAGGGCAAGGCCCTGAGTTTGATCCCGGTAACCACATACAATGTTGGGCATGGTGACTCACGCCCACAAGCAATCAATACTGCATACCACAGTGCCGGGTGTGGTGTCTCACGCCTGTAATCCCAGCACTCGGGAGGCAGAGGCAGGAGGATTGCTGAGTTCAAGGCTTGCCTGGGCTACATAGTGAGCTCAGGGCCAGCCTGAACTACAAAGCGAGACCCTGTCTCAAGGGAAAAAAAAAAGATTTATTTAGTTTATAGTTTTAGAAGTTGAAAGTCTAAGATCAGGCAGCCCCACTGCTTCAGCCTGGAGTGAGGACCTTACAACAGTGTTATTACAATGAAAGGAACATGTGTTGAAGGAGACAGCAAGCCAGAGGGACTCAGGGGCCAGGCTTGCACGTCTCTGACAACTCACACTTGTGAAAAGGAGCTCCTGTGAGCCTGCAGTCCCTCCTCCAGAGGGCGTTGCCATGTGACTTAACCAGCTCCCTTAGGTTACATCTCTTAGAGATTCTGTCACCCCTCAGTATTGCTGCCCAGGGGGCCAACCCAGGAGGCTCAGGGCACAGACTGCACCCCAATAATAGTGCCCACCTTGTTTATGTAGTTATCTCTTCAAGAGCTCTGAGTTTCTTCTCTCATGGGAGGAAAAGCTGTCTCCTTCACCCGTGTTCACAGCCACCAGGAGGAAGGCTGTCCTGGGCAGGAATTCTAAAGTAGAGGCCTTGTGGAGAAGGCCCAGTGCTCCAGGAGCCACCCACATAGTATTGTTGGTTTGAACTGGTATTTTCACCACATGAGATTTTCCTGTGTCTGCTTGATTCGGAGAAAAAGCCATGTCCAGATAGTCTTGAATCTGTGTAGAAATCTTTTGCCCCAGCCCAAGGCCACAGTGTAGGACAGAGCTACAGTTGATTCTCCTAGAAATGGTATCGTTCTAAATTCTATCAGCTAGCCTGAACAATGAGATAATACTTAATTTTGATTGCCATGTTTTTTAAAGGCATTCACTAGAAAGCAGACAGGGTTGTTCCAAAGTGAATTTCCTGTGTCATAGAAATCACAGAAGCATAAAAGGAAGAAACCAGATGTTCACATACAGCTCGCTCAGGCTTACACATTCTTTCATAACCAGAGTCATTAGGACTTATGTTCTGTGTTTTCAAAGCCAGCTCTATTTTTTCCTTTTATGAATATGGACTCTTGCTGAAATTCACAATTTGGAGGAGCTAGGTGTGGTGGTACACACCCAGAATCCTGTATGGAGGAGGCTGAGGCAGGAGAATCAAGAGTTCAAGGCCAGTGAGGGCTACAGAGTGAGTCTGAGGCCTGCCTGAGCTCAATAGTGAGACCATATCTGGAAAAAGAAAAGTTAGCAGGAAGTAGGCCCGGATCTGGGAGCTTATGCGCTGGGGTGTATCTGTGGGTGTATTTGCATGTGGGATCTTGTCTGGGTGAACAAGTCACTCTGCAGAGCTAAGAAAGATACTTCAAGGAGATGCTTAATCTTTGAACAACTTGCAGTTCATCGATCCTTTCCCTTCAAGGGAAGGGGTAACTCTTGCAGCCCAGGAAAGATATACAGATTGAATAGATCAGAGCTGACTGGTAGATCAGAGTGAAACAGCCATTGGCCCTAGGCACGCTGATGATCACAATCACTTTTTTTTTTTTAAGAATTCCTAGCTTTTGTGCTCCTTAGAATGAAACTGTTTCAAGTAGCTCCTGAGCCTGCTTTTGTCCACTGAAATACACTGTGATTTTTCTCAACCAGGAAAAAAGGACAAAATATGATCTAAGTATCAGAGTAGTGTTGTTTGAATTTCACAGCCTGGAGTGAGATTATGGCAAGGAAGCTATGTTTAAAACTTTGTGTCACAGAAGCAAGTAACAGTGCCCCCTATACCAAGTAGATGAAAACAACAGTGTCCATCAGTGGGGATGAGGTAGTCTGATGTCCTCCTTTAGGGGATCCAAGTTGTGGAGGGGACAGTTGGGATAGGGGGTAGGCGGTAGGGACCTGGTTCGTGGATAGCTTTTTGATTGTTGTTGGATGTCCCCCAAAAGCCTCATGCAGTTATAGGCAGAAGTTTGGAAGGTGACTGGATTATAAGGCTTGTAGTCAACTTGCTTTGAGGAGCTGGGGTTGGGTTGGAAGAGGCAGACCTGTGGGGGGGCTGTGGCCTGGAAGGGTCTCTCCCTCCCCAGCTCCTCTGGACCCCAGGGGTTAGGCAGTTCTTCCTCTGCCCAGGCCCTTCCACCATCCTTTCTGCCTTGGAGTAGGCTGACTATGGATCGAAACCCCTACAAACCATGAGCCAAAATGGATTTCTCCTTCTTTTAGATGTCAATGTTGGGTATTTTGTCCCAGGGAGAAAGAAAGTGACTAAGACAGTTCTCTAATTAGATTTGTGGTTATTTACTGCTACTATGTGCTACCAGTTATATAATGTTCTATGAGCTGAGGCTACAACAGGAAGCAACAACTAGGTCCCTCTTCTCATTGAACTTACAGCCAAATAGGTGGAGAGATTGTTAGGTGGTGCTAAGTGGTAAGATGAAGATGTGGACCGGCGATGCAACTTTAGATGCATTGGATGGGGGTGTGTGTCTCTCACAGGTGCATTTGAGTAGGACCTGAATCAGATTTTGGGGCAAGTCTTGTGGTTTGCTGGAGAGAGGTCATTCTAGCCACATGAACGATCTTGGAACTCAGAGATAAGAGTAGGTCTGTGGGCCAGCAAGGGGCTGATGAAGCTGGAACTATAAGGACCAAGGGGGAGTGGTAGATGGAGGGATCAGGAAACTGTGTGGGTCAAAATCAAGGAGATGTGGAGCCACTGGCGGTCACGAACAGAAGAGCAGTATGGTCTATTGTAGGCTTTACAAAGACGGCTATGGCTGCTCAAGTGCAGTGCCAGAGACAGAGGGAGGTAGGAGAAGTGCCACTTTCTGGCAGAAGTTCAGGTAAGAGGTGGTACCGATTTAGGAAATGGTGGGACATTACTGAAATAACTTGGAGGTGAGCCAACTGAATTTCTTGATGGGTTGTGGAGAATGAGAAAGAAAAAAGGAGTCAGAGATTAATACAACCTGTTTGTTTTCCAAGCAACTAGGAGAATGGGGTGGCTTTTTACTTGAATGGGGGAGCAGCTTTTAGAAGGACATGAGAAATGGATTTGGACATGGCAGTTTTTGTTTTGTTGAGATAGATTTTCACTGTGGAGCCCAGGCTGGCCTTAAAATTGTGATCTTCCTGCCTGAGCCTGCCAAGGGCTGAGATTATAGGCACGTGTCGCCAGGCTGGGCTATGGTTCCTTTGAGTTCTGATTAAACACCTAAGCGGAGGTGCTGAGTAGGTAATTGGTGGTAAGAGTCTTGAGTTCAAGAAACCAGGTGCAGCATAAATGGAGGCTCTGGTGGAATGCAAAGAGCTGGGGAGGAGGTCTGCAGGAGCCCTGGAACCTATGGAGCATCAGACTATGCTTTGAGTCAGGGATCTCTGGGACTTGAAATACCTCTGCTCTGTGTTTAGGTCCAACCACAACTCACTTTTTAACAAATCGTTGTTAGGTGAAGTACTATGTGGCACTCCTAGCGGCAAGGGTTGGATATACTCATAATGGGGAGCAAGCCATGTTTTTTGTCTTCATAAAATGTTTTGTAGGTGACTAGGTCGGGAGAATGGAGGTTTTAATACAACGAGATGGGTAAGTTTGGGGTGATGTTGGACACAAAGAGGGGGCGTTCAGTCTGTCTTGGGATCAGAGAGAACATGCCGCGTAGGGTTCCCCTTAGGGGTGAGTAGGGAAGCCAAGAAGAGGGAGGGGGGTAGGTGGGGTGTGTTCTGGGAGAGACGCAGGGTGGGAGCAAAGGGGGTCTGCTCAGTGAAGGAAGAGGGGGCAGTCTCAGACTCAGTGTTCTAACATACAATGATAGGAAGCAGGGAGGTAAGGCAGGGCCCGAGTCTGCTTTGCTTAACCTCAGCTAGTGGTACTTCTCCCCAAATTGCAAATTATTTGATGCAACTGAGGCACTAGATGCCATGATCTTAATGGGGGGGGGGAGTCAGGGTGCAGGAGAAAGCAAGGTGAGAGATTGAGGGATAGTGTTAAATGGACAGACCCCAGGTAGGGCAGACTGTAGTTATGGAGAACCAATGTTATGGAGACAGGAGTGGAAGCTAAAGGCAAAGTTCTTGCTGAGTCCGTCATGCTTGGTGTAATGTGTGGGCTGGGCAGTGTGGGCTCAGGAAGGGCCTGGGTTCTGTGTTAAGGCGCTGATTGCTGGCAATGTGTGCATTTGGGGCTGATGTGTGCAATGGGACATTATTCCAGAGTCGGTGTTGATGGGCAGAACTCTGGAATGCACCAGGTGCAAGTACCTACCTGCGGGAAGGGACTCATCCAGCATTTGCCAGAAAGCGCACGCCTTGGATGGTGTGTCTTGCCAGCACAGCATCTCACACTGAACAAGCTGAAGGTTCTGCTCCAACTTGGAGAGGATTTGGGCTCCTTTGGCACACAGCAGACACACATGTATTTGTCGAATGAACATGCATTTTGGTTTTATTAGTCATTTTAGGAGATGTACAGGTTTGGTTAAAAGTCTGGACTAGATGTTTTAAGAAAAATAAACTTATAGCAAGACACCAACATCCACTTAGAAAATCAAGGGATGTGTATCTCATAAAGGAGTTGGACTCCAGCCCTACTTAGAGTCAGAAACTTTCTCTCTTTTGGTTCATACAGTAAACATTTCTTGAACATCTCAGGCCATGGGCAAGCCCTGGGCTTTGCTGTTGGGACTCATCTCCTTTGCTCTGAGCCACCTCAGTCTGGATGCTGCAATTAAAGCTCCATTGTGTGTTATTTCGTATTGTTCTTTAATCAGAGCACGGACATTAAATCACCTCCAAGGTGCTGTATGACGCTTAGGACAGGGGCTGTGCAGAAGTACTTGAGAGCAAACGGAAACAAGGACACAAAACTGTATGTGGAGGGTATTTTTTTTTGCTTCACTAAGAAGATATAAAATTCCAACCTACCATTTCTTGAAAGAGGAGGCTTTGTGTATTAATGTAATGACTGTGACTCTACACCTTTTTCTTTTTAATGAAAAACAGAACTCTTTCCTTGGGGTGACAGTGTGTGTGTGAATTACCCCACAGCACCATCCTTTTTCAGCCAGATAAGTTAACCAGGGTCACTGCAGACATTTTAGACCAGGTAACTCATTGCCCTTAGGGGCTGTCTGATTTTTGAAGGAAGTTTAGCAGCATCTTGGGCTCTGCCACCCTAAGTCCAGTAGGAAACCCTCCTCCCTACTTGTGATAATCAAAAATGTTCCCAGACATTGATAAGTGTACCCTGAGAGCAAAATCAGGCCCCGTTGAAAGCCAGCACCTTATAGGAATTTTAGTTCCAGTAAATTTTTGTATTTAGCACGTTGTGAGAGACAAGGGAAAGGAAATCCTATCCATACGGATTTGCTAGGCACTGTATCTGTGCGACTTTATTTCATCTTCCAGATTGAGAAGCTGAAGCTCAGACTTGAAGATCTGCTGAAGGTCACCCGGCCGGGTCAGCAGGTAGATCAGTTTGCCCGCGGCCGCCCAACTGCACAAACTTCTTCCGTGCAGTCCTGCAGGAGCGCAGGCCTGAAATTATACTGCACTTTCAAAAAGTAGATTGGGAAAAATTTTAAAATCTTTTGAGGGGGAAGAAGAATGATTACTCTTTATTTATTAAATTCACTTCATATAAATGGATACAGTGTGTCTTCATATATAGGGTCCTGCGCTACAGTTGCAGATCTGGTTTTATCTACAAAAAACCAGAGCAACACCATGGAACGGCTTCAATTCTTCTTGTTACAAATTATCCAAAAGCCAGGACTAACGGTGCCAAAAGCAACCAGTATTGTTTACATAAGCCTTGAAGGCTAATAGTTAACTTTCTCCCATTTAATTCCAGAAACGGTAAATAACGCTCAT
>PVIC010001049.1:22079-100368 GCA_004025085.1 Thryonomys swinderianus
GGGGGGGGGGTCACCACTCGGTCAGGTTCAAGTGCGCATGTGCACGAGGCCTGGGCACTTATTGAGCGCCACTGTCTACCCGGGTGTGTATCCCGGCGCCGAGGTGGGCGGGGCGGTGGGCGCGCGGGCTCCGGGTGGGCGCGCGGGACGGGGGCGTGTCCCGGGGCGGGCGGCTCCCTTCCCGGGCGCGCGATCCGGGCCGGGTTGTGGCCGCGGCCGCGTACGTGAGCGCTGTGTCCCGGGGAGGGAGGAGGGAGGCCGGCCAGGTGGGCGCGAACCGAGCCGGGCGGAGGGCGGGCGGCTGGGGCAGCGAGCCGCGCCGGGGGCGGAGGGCGCGGGCAGGGCGGCGCCAGCCGCAGCCGGAGCGGAGCGCGGCGCAGCGCCGGGAGGTAAGCTGCGGGGGCCGCGGCGCTGCAGCCGGGCAGGGGCCCGGGGCGCCTCCCGCGCCGTGCGCGCTCGCGGGGGCTGGGTGGCCGGGAGGCGGCGGGGCGCGGGACGCTGCGGCGGTGCCCGCGCCGCCGGGTGGCCGGGGTGGGGGCGCTGGTGGCTGCCCGCCCTCTCCCGCGCCGCCTTGTTTATCGCGTGGTAGCGGGTGCACCCGCCCGCTCCCCTCCCAACTTTGAGTGGGGGTCGGGAGTCTCCGCTTCGAGGGACCCTGGCCCGGAGCCCAGCCCTTCCTCGACCCTTTCCGGCTGGACGCCTAAGCGCTCCTGTCCGCCCCGCGACACACCCTCTACCAGGCGGGTTGGCCCTGCACTCTCTCAATCTCTCTTTGGCCACTACCTTGCCTGCGTGCCTTCAGCCTATCTGCCCTCACCCGTGCAGTCGGCCTTGCCGGGAGGTGGCACTTTGGACATCGGAGGTGCCCGCGTGGGGGCCCGGACAGGGAGTTTGGCATGTGCAAACGATTTCGGAGGCAGCGTTTCCTTCCTTGCTTTGGAGTTTAGATCTTTGCCTTCCACTGGGGCCCGCTGAGAGATTTAAAGAAGCCCACCTGCCAGGCAGTGGGCACAGCCACGCCTCCTGTTTGCCGGTGCGGTGCCGCACGCATGGCCCCTTCTGGGGCTCTGGAGGGCTCCCAAGGCCTGGGCTCCCGCCTTGCGGGCCACTAGGCGCTGGGGGTGTGTGTACAGGCCTCATTTCACACCGGCTTTAACAGGAAGGTGTGACTGGGAAAGGTTGCTTCAGAGTGAGCGCTCAACAGGTACTGAAGGTCTTGGGACACCCTCCTGGGGTGTTGAGTAAACAGCCTTCTGGTCCAGCCAGGGTCCTCCAGGCAAAGGAGTCATGTTGGACTCCACGGGTCCTTCTGGAAGCTGCGGTATTCTGACCAGGATGCCTGGCTTGCTGGGAGATGCCAAGAGGTACCCAAGAAATATTAGTTCCCAGGAAGCCTGTCCACTAGGTGGAAATGATTTTCAAAGCTTAACTTACAGTTAATGAGCTATGGGTACGTGAAAGCAGAGAAAGGAAAAGTTTGAGTTGGGGAATGGGCTTGGTGTAGTAGTTTTGAAATAAGGTACACGTGGAGAATAGCTTGGTGGTGGCACCCAAAGTCAGCAGAAGTAACAGGTAGAAAGGCTGTAAAAGAGGGATCAGAGGAATGGTCATCTGTGAGGGAGGATATGAAAAATAAATGCCGCTGGGATTAGCGCCGTAGTAACACATTTGCTTAGCATGTGCAGGGCCCAAGTTTGATCCCTAGCACTGGGAAACAAAATACCAAAAATTCCCAAAGTGATTCCCTGGGGACATGCCACCTCTTTCTGGACCAAGGAAGACAAGTGCATGTGCCCCCAAATAGGGCTTGATACATTGCAAAGAGGAGGTGTAGACACCTCCCAGGTCCTGTTGGAGGTTAGAGAAGGGACTCTCAGAACATGAGTGCCTCGCGGTGGGCGACGAAGTGGGGATGACCATGGCCTTGACCATCTTGGATGTTTTCTGAACATAGGGGAGAAAGTGGCTAAGATCGTTCCAGTTCCAGAAAGCTAAACTGGGGAGTTGCCCTTTACCCTGTGTGTGTGCTGGAGACACTGAAATTTGGGGCCAGGGAGCACTCCAAGGGAAGAATATTGGGAAAGGTTTTGGAAGATAACGTTAGGAGACAAATCAGCAGGCTGTTGTACTTGTGGAGTACCCAGGACTTGCACTGGATTTAACTGGAAATGGAAAGGAGGGTGAGTTTTAAAGACCTTACTGCTGAAATAATCTTTTGACAGGGGCAGGGTGAAGGCAACAGTCGAATGGAAATTAATTCTTTGTGGAAATTGATTATACGCCAGACCCTTGGAGCTGCTTAGTTGGTAACTCGAGAAATCGGAAATGTGTGTTTTGCAGAGAAGTAATTGACACTCAGGCTGTGTAGAGGTTTCTGTGTTCGCCAGGATGTCCAAGGATAGGTGTGGAGCCAGCGACTGCTGTTTTGAGTTTGGTAGGAATCCTGGGGTGAGTGTTAGGGAAGGTGGGCATTCATGGAAGGGGCATCTTACCATTGGAGAGGCATCCGAGTATGTGAGTGGGCCTTAGAGTCGAGTTTGGGAGGGTTCTTGTTTTGCCTTTTTTTTGGTGGTGGTGGTGGTGGGACAGAGTCCCATAATTTAGGGTGGCGTGGAACTCACTATTGTAGCCCAGGCTGGGTTTGAGCTCATGTGGATCCTCTTGCCTTAGCCTCCCAAGTGCTAGGATTACAGGCATGCACCACCATGTCATTGTTCTCTGTCTTGTGTTGCCATTCACATGACACTGCCTGTCTTGACCTTGAAGATGGAGAAACAACTCTGAAGAATATGGGTTTCTAGGAAACTGGGCTCTTTATTCTTCTGTGCACGGGGGTATAGTTGGAGGTTGGAGAGAAGCGGAACAGGATTGGCTAAAGGTGTTTGTTGGACTTTGAAGCATGTTGAACTTTGGACTCCACCAAGATCTTCAGTCTCGTCCCGGTGTTTCATCCATGTGGGGAGAAGAGGGTGCATCAAGATGACCTGAGAGAGGCTGGGGACTTGGGGCTGGGGTACTGACTCCTGAAGGGCTCTGTCCTCCCCAGCTCGGTCCAGTTGCCCATCCCTGGCGCTGGTGACCTGCACAGAAGGGAGAGGTGTTCTTTCCTGGGCTCTGTTCTTCTTTCTTGTTGCAAGGGTGACTTAGGGTGATGTGCTGAACAAATCCCCCAAGCCTCAACTTGCAGCACCAGAATCAGAAGGGCGATGGCAGAAGGCTGCCAGTGAGCTGGGAATGTAACCAGCTACTTAGCCTCCTTGTTTTTCTGAGCTGCAGGGTTGGAGAACTGGTAGGGGAGGAGGACTTGGGGGAGGAGACCTGAGGGGGTGTGTACCAGGCACCTTTTTCTTTATGGCAAGTATCTGCCTGAAAAATAACTGCGAAGAGCAGTGGTTGAGCTCCCTCATCCTAGAGCTGTGTTTTCTGCACTGTTCTGACTGTGAGCTACATTCAGAAATAAAATTTACATCTTGACCTAGTATATACAATCATGTATGTAAAAATCTCATTTCATGCAGTACTGCCTTCCCTTGCTTGGTGCCATCTTCTCTCATGTTTTTGTCAGTTTCGTTATTTTTCATTAAAAGTGCTATTGTCAGCTGGGCATAGTGCTGTATCCTTGGTAGGCAGAGACAGGAGGATTCAAGTTTAAGGCCAGCCTGGGCAACCTAGTGAGACCCTGTCTAAAACCAAACTATTGTTGCTTATCAAGTTCATATAATCTCTGATGACATAATGGATCACAATGCATGAGCAGTTTGAAAAGCAGAGAGAATTTTCATATTGGGTTAGCATTTATTAAGTGGTGCAAAGATAGCCCTTCCCAGGACTGAAGGTGGAAGGTATAGATGAGAAATACAAAGTGCTCAGGCTTGCTGGAGATTTAAGGCACAGCTTGGATTAAGGAGCAAGGCAAGATGATACAATGCTAAAAATGAAAAACAAATGCCTGTCGTGTTTGAAGAGTGGTAGTCCTATGTGTGGTGTGGCCAGAGAAGGCTCTGGGAGAAGGAAGTCTGGGGTGAACAGTGTGGGTGAATTAGGTGCCAGTAAGCAAGGGCCTGACATTAGGAAGGAAACAGTATGTTCACATGTGTTTGAACACTATGACTCTGGACAGAGTGGGGAGAAATTAGTTTGGAAAGATGGCTAAGGGTCGCAGGAAGTATAGGGCTTGGAAAGGGGTGACTTGCAGACTTTTAAGCCTCTAAGTGCATGTGTTATAGTTTGGATAGCATAAAGGCTTTTAAAAATTTGGAATAGGGCCAGAGGGTTAGCTCAGTGGTTCCGGCGCCTGCCTCGCAAGCACAAGGTCCTGAGTTCAATCCCCGGTAACCACATATAATGCTGGGTGTGGAGACTCACGCCCACCAACAATCAACACCACATATCACAATGCTGGGTGTGGTGGCTCACGCCTGTAATCTCAGCATTTGGGAGGCAGAGACAAGAGGATTGCTGAGTTCGCGATGGCTTGCCTGGGCTCCATAGTGAGCTCAGGGCCAGCCTGAACTACAAAGCGAGACCCTGTCTCAAAAAAAAAAATTTTTTTTGGAATAGTCTAGAAAACTTTGGGGCTCTTTAAAAGTCAGACCTGGCACCCATTTCAAACTGAGGGTGGCTGTCAGCTATGAAAAGGACACAGGCGGTTGCCGGCTATCATGATCCTGGAGTTGTCTGCTGCCCAGGTCTAGTTGCTTTTTGGCCCCCACTCAGTCCTATAGGCATTTGGCTTTGTGACCTCAGTCTTCCAGAGACTTGGCTGCCACCCTGGAGAACAGAGAATGTGCTGTCACAGGCCTTGGGCAGCCCCCCAGTGGAATCTGGCTGGAGCACCCTACTCTGGAGTCTGAGGAGTCCAGTGCCATGGCTTGCTTTAGGCAAGTGAGCTGCACTTTCGGATTTTGGAGGAGCTGCTGGCTGGGACTTGGATGTATTTTTAGGGAAAATGTGAACAGTATTTATTAGAAAGGGCTTTGCTCTGTGTTCTGGAGGGTGAGGCCAGTTTTTAGTGGTCCTACATTCTCTCCTGCTTCCCACTCTGGCTGATGTGGTTGGATGAGGAAGCTATTGAGGGAGCAAGTTGTTGAGATGGAGTCAAGGTTGTTTGCTGCCTTGGGGTGTTAGGTTCTGAGGAGCTTTGGTTCTGTGAGCCCATAAAAGAAGAACAAGGGAAAGGGGGAGCCATTTCTCACTTGTTTTCTTATCCATGGGATGACTCTGGGGGGTGGGGTGGGGGTGGGAAATCCAATCCAGAGAGATTCCTGGGGACCACAGAACAGCCCGCTCAAGCCCAGGTGGTAATGCCAACGACCCAGAGGAGTAGGCATATTTGGGGACAGTTGAAGTGATGAGTCTGTGGCTGATGTACGGTTATCCAGGAGTCCATCACTGCCCACAGTTCAGAGCTTCTCAAAAGTGAGCTGCAGGTGGGAGGGACCGATCAACTGCTTTTTACAGGTAGGACAAAATTCATTGAAAAGTACGGAGGACCCTTGACTTATGAACTCAATTCGTTTGCGAGAACTGGTTGTAAATCAAGTTGGCCAATTGAAGACTTGGGCTCCTCTACACAGCCTTCAAAGTCTCTCTCCTGTGCACAGGCAGACCCAGTGTCCTTAGAACAGGTCCAGGATTTCTCAGCCAACCCCACTCAGGAAAGGATGTTACAATGTTGCTTTCAAAATTCTTTAAGGCTTGGGCGGGAATTTAGCTGAGTGGTTCCACTGCCTGCCTAGCAAGCGCAAAGTCCTTGGTTCCATCCCCATAAACATGTAAAGTATGGAACATGGTGATTCACACCCACCGTCAATCAGTACCACATACCACAGTGCTGGGCATGGTGGCTCATGCCTGTCCTCCTAGCACTCAGGAGGCAGAGGCAGGAGGATTGCTGAGTTGGAGGTTTGCCTGAGCTACATAGTGTGCTCAGGGCCAGCCTGAACTACAAAGCAAGACCCTGTCTCAAAAAGAAAAAAAAAAAAATCCCAAAAAACAAAAACAAAAAATTCCCTAAGGGTTAAATCTGTATCAGACCACCTGGAAGTAGAAGTGGCTGGCATTCAGGTTTTAACTTAAGGCATTGTTTGTAAGTTAAAATGAAGTTCTGGTCACAACCCAAGTTGTTCATATGTCAGGCTGGTTGTAACTTGAGGGTCCACTATATTGTTTATTATAACACTAAACAGCTAAAGTTGATGTGCATTTTTGTTAAATACATGTGGTCATAGGATGCAAGAGTAACAGAAGTCAGCTGAATCATATCAAATTAAATCCATTTCCTGTTTTATGTGATGGTTTGCTTACTAAAGCAGAGAAGAATGATGTGCCGGCACTGGTATGTTTGGCTTTAGTGAAGTATTTCACAGTTTCTTAAGACATGATTGTCCATATTAAATCATAAGTAGTAAAATAGGGGCTGGGTTGTGTTATTAATTTAATTTGGGAATCCTATGCAAACACTGTTAATTACTGGCACAGAGTCAGCCTGGAAGGAGGTCAGAAAGCACAAGGCTTTGCTCTTGGCTTGGGTTTGGGTTAGGGGGGTTGAGCTATAGAAGATGCATTTGTCTGATTTGTTGGTGGCACAAAGATGAGAAGAATTACTTAGTAGATAAACCTCAGTCATCATGAATGAGTACTCAAATTAAAAAAAAGAAGCTGGGTGTGGTGGCCCATGACTGTAATCTCAGCTAATTGGGAGGTTGAGGCAGGAGGATTGAAGTTCGAGGCCAACCTGGGCATTGTAGGGAGATCCTGTCTAAATAAATAAACAGGGCTGGCTAGGGACGTAGTTTACAGCCCTCCCCTGCTCAAGGTCCACAAGGAATAAATGTAGTGTGGTTTAGTTTCATAGTTTCAAATGGTGTTATATCAAGATGTTCAAAGACTCTAATAAAATAGTTCCCTTTCCAGGGATACAGCTAAGACTGTAACCAAAATATAGATGGAGGTTTATGTAAAGATCATTCAGGTTTTTTTTTTTTTTGAGACAGGGTCTCGCTTTGTAGTTCAGGCTGGCCCTCAGCTCACTATGTAGCCCAGGCAAGCCTCGAACTCAGCAATCCTCCTGCCTCTGCCTCCCGAGTGCTGGGATTACAGGCGTGAACCACCACGCCTGGCATTGTGGTATGCGTGTTGATATGTTGGTGGGTGTGAGTCTCCACGCTCAGCATTATATGTGGTTACTGGGGATCGAACTCAGGACCTTGCGCTTGCGAGGCAGGCGCCGGAACCACTGAGCTAACCCTCTAGCCCTCATTCAGGTTTTTAAAAACTCTAGTGAAAATTTGGTAGCAACCTCATTCTCTGACGGTGTGGGCTGGAGGTACTGGATAGATAATTCTAATGGATATATATGTCTTTATAATGGAATGTTATGAACTTATACAAAGTGATATTTAGGAGCAACTTAAAAATAAGGGAAGAATATTTCTGCTAAAAGTTACAGAGTATCTACAGTAGAATTCCAAATGTGTAAAAATGTGCATAGAAAATGGCTGGAAGGAAGCATACTAATAATAGTAAAACTGAGTTGCTCCTAGGTGGCTTGAGCAGAGTGACTTTCTTTTTCTCATGCTGTAAATTTATTATTTGCTAGTGGGGAAAATACTTCTACTTTAAACACATCTGATTGCTCTGGGAGAGGATGGGATAGATGGTTTGTGGCCTGGTTAATGTTCAGTACCTACTGGTCCTGTGTCAAGTGCTGACTTAGGCTCTGCAGCTACAAAATAAGACTCAAGCCCTGACAGTGGTTGGTGTGGGCCCAGTGTGGAAGGCCAGGCCATATTGGCAAAAAGTTTTAGGATTTTTTTTTTTTTTTTGAGACAGGGTCTTGCTTTGTAGTTTAGGCTGGCCCTGAGCTCACTATGTAGCCCAGGCTAGTGTCAGACTCACAGCAATCCTCCTGCCTCTGCCTCTCAAGTGCTGGGATTATAGGTGTGAGCCATCAGGCCCAGCTTTGTGGTATGTGGTACTGATTGCTGGTAGGCGTGAAAAACCATGCCTGGTATTGTATGTGGTTAACTGGGGATCAAACAGGGACCTTGCACTTGCTAGGCAGGCGCTGGAACCACTAAGCTAAATCTCTGGCCCTCTTAGGCTTTTTAAAAATGGTTGTTCTTGACTTCAGTGTGTGTCTTTGGTCTTCAGTATGTTGAGGCTTTCAAAAGTCAGATCCAGTTGAGAATCACAGGTTCTGCTCTTGATGACCTTGACCATGTGACCTTTAGAGCATTGGGGTGCTGTGATTTAAAAGGAACATGAGCATGAACACTTGATCCACACAGGGAGATGAAGGTGATGCACGTTCAGGAATGACTGGAGGACACTTAGGGAGCAGGTACCCAGGAGTGTTTAGAGTGTTTGCATGGCTATCAGGAACAGGAAAGAGCACACACACTCAGTTTTGCTGTTGATGTTGGACCACAGCCTGTGGATAGAGAGGTTGCTTTATCTTTTGTAGCTTCTGATTCCTCATGTGGAATGGTTGCCCTGACGTTGAAGGGCATTAAAATATCCTTTAACCGTAAAGAGTGGGTTGGCAGGGCTGGAGGGTTAGTTCAGTGGTTCCGGTGCCTGCCTCGCAAGCGCAAGGTCCTGAGTTTGATCCCCAGTAACCACATACAATGCTGGGCGTGGAGACTCATGCCCACTAACAATCAATACCACATACCACAGTGCCGGGCATGGTGCTCACGCCTGTCATCCCAGCATTCAGGAGGCAGAGACAGGAGGATTGCTGAGTTCGAAGCTTGCCTAGGCTACATAGTGAGCTCAGAGCCAGCGTGAACTACAAAGCGAGACCCTGTCTCAAAAAAAAAAAAAAAAAAAAAAAGAGTGGGTTGGCAAATTTCATTTCGCTTGCAGAGGGATTTTCTGTTTGGTAGATCTGCCCGACAGTGGACACATCTGCCCATGAAGTAGTGTTGTTGGAGGTGTCCAAACAGTGCAGAGCCTTGTTGGTTGGGGATGCTGCAGAGAGCAGAGCAGGAGTTAGGCTGATGTGCAGTCTCTTCCGGTTCTCAAGGCTAGTTACTAAATGACTTGTCAAAACTAAAAGAAAATATGGAGCAGATTCTGATTCCTGACATCCTGGAGTCACTTTGTTTTTAGGGGCTCCACTTGGGCCAAGTTGCAGAGCATGAATTTCTTAGCAAGCTCTGTGGAGAGCGTGGAGGTTCCTCTCATATTCAGAGATGATCACAGGGTCGTTTCTGGCTCCATGTGCTTGTGCTCCTGTTCTGGCATTGGAAAACTCAGTAGTTGGCAGGAAAACGGCTCTGTCTTTTCTGAGTTAAAGTGTGGCAGCTTCCAAGTCTTTACACCTTGTCAAGGACGGTCCATGTCACCCTTGTTTCCACATGGTTTGGCCCTTGTGTGGTGTCTTGTCACCTCCATGATGCTTGCTAAGCCGCCATGAATCAGTTCTGTGGGCCTCGCATTTCCGCTGTAGGCCAATGATTGACTGACATCCTTTACTTCTTTTCTTTCAGTCCTGGGAATTGAACCCAGAGCCTTTTCCTTAAGCCATACTCCTAGTCCTTATTTTTAATTTTGAGACAGGGTCTCAGTACATTACTAAGTTGCTCAGGTTGGGTCACAATTGTGAGCCTCCTGTCTCAGCCTCCCAGAGTGCTGGCATAGCAGGTATGCACTACCATGCCCAATTTATACTTTAAAACAAACACAAGAAGAAATAAAGTTTCCTGTCTGCCTTTCCTAACTCTTTCAGTGGGAACAGCCGTGTGCAGTGGCTGAGAAATTAAAGCCCACTGTCTTTTATTCTGTTGCAAAACAGAAATTGTGCTTGGCGTTCTTTTCTTGAGTTCATGTGTCCTCCATCCATTTAAATCTTGTGATCTATTTTTATGGTGACTGTCTCCAGGCTACTCATGCACAGCAGAGACTTCCAGCATCCAGATGGACAGATCAGAGTTCTGCTGCAGCTGGAAGAGAAGTGTGCTGGATTGGGCTTTTCTTTTTTTTGAAACTGAGGCATAATTTACATATAGTGGAATGCTCAGATCTCAAGTTCTGACAAATGCATATGGAGACGAAACATATTCAGCACCCCTAAAATGTTCCTTGTGATCGTTTCCAAGTAATCTTTACCTCCAGTGGATGTAGCATAAATCTGATTCCTATCACTGTAGGTTAGTTTTGCCTTGCTGGTTTTTAATATTCTAAATATGTTTTTCTAGGGGCTCGGCAAGTAGTGCTTTGAAGAGAGGAAAATGTGCATGTACGTGAAAATCAGTGTCCAGGGCTGGGGCTTAGCTCAGTGGTACAGCACTTGCCTAGGATGCGTGAGGTCTTGGGTTCCATCCTAGCACCACATTAAGTAAGGCAGCAAGTAAATAAATTAATAAGTAAAGCAGTATCCTGTATGGTTGGGTGGCCTCAGTAAGTAAATAATAATATTTTAGTGTTTATTTAGTGAGTCGTTCAGATCCTTCCTTTTCGTTTGCCCAAGTGATTCAGACTGATGTTAGAAATCCTGATTTCCACATGGGAGTGAAAGGCACAATCTGCTTGTCCTTGTGAGAAGGAGGTATGGTTGGCACAGCTGCCTGATGTGTGTGCGTGCATGTGTGCATGTGTATGCACATGTGTGTATGCATTCGTGTGCTGTGCTGGGGAGCTGCATTGATGGTTTGGAAGAACTGGAGCTGCTCCGAGGACATCCCTTTGGATCACCACAAGTCCCTGGGACATACTTTCCCTTTTTGCCCGCCTCTTCCTAGAACTGGCAGATAAATTTAACAAACCTCCGAGTTAGAGTCGCACTTGTAGGATTGAAATGAGATCTGTGCAGCTGGCTGGGAAATCCGATCCAGATCTGCCCTGCTGAGCTGTCTTCCAGCAAACTCAGGCCAGATACAAGTAGAAAATCGCTATTAAATTCATTATTGAAATGTGTTGAGCAGGGTCTATTTCTTTTCTTTTTAAAAAATTAAATGAATAAATAAAAATTTCATTATGTAAGTAATACATGAACACATTCTCTGTAGGGGGAAAAGCCTGTAAATCTTTCAGAGCAAGAACAAAATTCTTTTCTGACAACCACTCTTAATCCCAGTCCTTTCCCCAGAAGTAAACCACTGTCCTAAGGTTGTTGGTATTCTTGAAATGCTTTGCATACTTACACCTATGCCTGGGGGACTTAGAAAAAGTTGAGAACACAGATATATACCTCATAAAAGTTTCTTCTCCTCCTTCTTCTGCCCCACCCCTTATTCCATCACAAGGTCTTGGTATATCAGGATGGCTTGAACTTTCTGTGTCCCCCGTCTGGCCTTGAAGTCACAACAGTCCTCCTGGCTCACCATCCTGGTTCATCACCACTCCTACCTAAAAGTATCTTTTTGTGAGTGTTCATAGATCTTTCTGATTTTAATTCCTGCCTGCTCTTCCTAACAATGAGAAGCCTCAACAGTTCCTTCACCTTTCCATCATTGATGGACACAAAATTACTTCTGATCCTTTTCTGTTACAAATGGGGCTGGTAAGAGGCATTGTTGCACATGCAGTCTGTAGCACCCTGGAGTTTCCTTTTGGTGGGACCAAGAAAGTGGAATGGCTGGATTGCTGAGTTCTTTAGCTCCTTCTTCTGATTGAGATACACTCTAGGCTTCCTTCTTCACCACTGTAGGTCATGGGGATGTGCTCACACAACTAATCATTTGAAGACTAGGGCTTAGTGTGGGGTGCGTGCTTCCCCTGTCCCCTGTGGGCCCCACAGATTAGTGACCTTTGTCAAGAAAGGCTGGTATGGGCGGTTCTCTCCTGGGTCCTGTAGTTAATTGTGTCTGGTCCTCCCTTGCCTCCAGGACTTCGGCCTGATAACACTTATGGGGGAAGAGATGCAGGACGTTTGGGGGACCCATGTTGGACTCTGGGAAATTTTACCCAGTTCATTCTCCGTCTGCAGGTCTCACCATTTTTAGAAAACAAAGTGTCTCTTAAACACCTGAGCCAATGGTGAGGCATTTGGAAGCACTTTCGCGTGGTTTCATAGCGTCTAGAGCCCTTCTGTGGAGAATGGCAGGTGCCTCTCTTCCTTGAGTTCGCATCTGGCTGTCTTTAGCAATCTGGCGAACTCCTGGAAAGCTTGCATGTTCACTGCACTGCTCTGCAGTCCACTCAGAACCAGTGTGGCCAGGGAGGCTGGACTCTAGCCCGCTGAGGAGAGCCCTAGGCCTGCCTTTGTGTTGGTGCCACTTGTCCCCTTGCTGGGAGGAAGCAGAGCCCTCTGTGGCCGTAATGCTTGTCCATTCCAGGCTTTCAGGTCCATGTGCAAATGGCAGGGAAACAGCTCTGGTTCTGACCCAGTAGAGCCCGCATTTGCATTCACTTCAGGTGCCTTCTTTGGGGTGCAGACAGCTCCTTCCTGGACTCCTGGGGGTGTTCACAGGGCCGCCCTCTCTCACTTTGGGATTCAGCAATGAATCAGTGTTCTCTCCACTCATCCATACTGTGGCTTCTTTCAGGGCCATCCTGGTTTTGACCTTCCAGGCCTGAAGGGCATGGTCTTCTTAGTTTAGCCTCCCATTGCATGGCAGGTGCAGAGTACCTATCCTGGCTTTGCAGTTCATCTTTCCTAAAGGGCAGTTACTGCGGTTCTCAGGGCAGACAGTTCTCTGGTTTTGTGGACAGTGTGTTTGTTCGTGGGTTTTATACATTTGCAGTGGTGTTGGGTGAAATGTCTTTTTTTCATTTTGGTCTTTGTGATCAGAGTAGGATGGGATCTGACCCACACTGGCACAGAGGTCCCTGGACGGGGTCTTATGTCCCTGGAGAGCTCTAACAAAGCCTTCTTTTCTTAGATATGAACGTGCACTGTGCCCCCAATGCTTGTGCGAACTTTTCCTTATAATTCCCTAGCGTTGTCTCTTCATCACTACCCAGGGTTTGATGTCTGTTGTTTTAGGCTAATAATTTTGAACTCTGTTCCGTTCCTGATACGGGCTTTCTCATTTTCTTTTTCTTGCTATTTACTCTGTCAGACCTGGAGGATTAGCATCTCTAAGAAGAGAAGCTTGATGACTCTAAAATCAGGGCACTTTTGGAAAAAAAAAAGTCATTGCTTTGTTAAAGCACAAGCTGTCTTTTGGGAGAGGAACTAACATTTTTATCATTTTACGTGCAAGGAAAGTGAGTCACAGAGTGGTGTGGACAGTTCCCAAGGTCACCTCACTGGGAAGGCTGAGCTTATTGGTGACTAACATGGTTTTACTGTGTTCTGTGTGGGATACATAGGGCTCAAATACGAATAGTTGTAGCACCAAATCCCAGGGAATCCAGGTGTAGTACTGTGCACATGACCGCTGTGCTACATGAACTTCTCCTCAACTCAAACAGGTTTTGGTAACAGAGAACCTTACGAAGTTATGCAGTCTGGTTTGGCTCCAATCGCGATTTCCTGGGCTGTACTGGAGAGAGTAGAGCTGATGGATCAGACACATTGGAGTTCATGTCTGAGTTCCATCACTGTCTGTCTCCATGGCTTTGGAAAACTACTCAACTTTCCTTTCCTCTGGTTGCTTATCTGTAAGATGGGGACGATAATGGTGCTTATCTCATGGTTAACTTGGGGGGCACTCAGTGAGCTGCATCCTGTTAAGTGTAGTTTGTGACTGGCACATTAGTCTTTGGACAGTGAGAGCTACCAGAGTATTCATGGACAAGTGTAGTCTTTCAGACTCTGGGTTCCATCCATGTAAGGTTTCCATTATGCTCTTATCTTTTTATTTTGTAACATCCCTCCCTTCCCACCCAAGTACTACCCAGGCCCAATCCTGCTTAGCTGCTGGTGGAGGGCTTGCCTAACGTGCAAGGCCCTTGGTTCCATCTCTGGCACTGCACAAGAAAATAAAAGAAAAAGAGAAAGATGGCTGGAGATTTAGCTCAGTGGTTCCGGCGCCTGCCTCGCAAGTGCAGGGTCCTGAGTTTGATCCCTGGTAACTACATACAGTGCTGGGCATGGTGACTCATGCCCACCAGCAATCAGTACCACACACCACAGTGCTGGGTGTGGTGGCTCATGCCTGTAATCCCAGCACTCGGGAGGCAGAGATAGGAGGATTGCTGAGTTCGAGGCCTGCCTGGGCTGCATAGTGAGCTCAGGACCAGCCTGAACTACAAAGTGAGACCCTGTCTCAAAAAAAAAAAAAAAAGAGAGAGAGAGAAACAAAAGATGCCAGTCTTCTGCTGGCCCTGCATGAAGTACAACTGTCTCCTGGCCTGTCTGGTACTGGTGCAAGGCTTGATATGGCGTCCTTGTTTGTTCTTCCCCCTGACAGCGGCTCCAGTTTCCTTTCTCACTTTTCTCAAAAATTATGAGTACAGGCGTCTCCCCTCTGCATGAGATCCACATTCATTTTGTCCCCTGTAACCTGATCAATGTTACTTTGTCCGTTATAGGACAAACATCTGAGATGGGCTGTGTGGAGCTAGGTCTGGGAGGGTCAGTCATGCAGACTGTTTTTCCATCTTGCTGCAGCCTGTGAACTCATCCTTTAGATCCATACTTGTTGGGTCCTAATGATATCTCAGACTCTTCAAGTCCTTTCTTGGTGGTGAGTGCTGTGGACCAACCCCCTTCCCAACTCTGCTCACTTACTGCTCTGTATTTCAATGTTTCATGAGCAAGAGAATCTTCCATTCTCTTAGGCTGATTTTCTACTTTTTGAGTGGAAATGTGTCTCCCTCAAGCTTTAGGAACTTAGGTTTTTTGGGTATACTTTTTTTTTTTTTTTTGAGACAGGGTCTTGCTTTGTAGTTCAGGCTGGTCCTGAACTTACTATATAGCTCAGGCAAGCCTTGAACTCAGCAATCCTCCTGTCTCAGCCTCCCGAGTGCTGGGATTATAGGTGTGAGTCTGGCATTGTGGTATATGGTACTGATTGCTCATGGGCTGTGAGTCATCACACCTGTACTGTTGCATGTGGTTACTGAGGATCAACCAGGGACCTTGAGCTTGCCAGGCAGGTGGGCCAGAACCACGGAGCTAAATCTCCAACCCTTTTGGGTATATAACTTTTAACATTTTTCATTTCAATTTATTTAACTTTTGTCAAAAAATTAAAAGGAAAAGTTAACATGGATATTTACCCAGATTAAAAATTTAATTCTAAAAATTATCCTTTTACCAGGCTTTGGTGTTAGATTGCTGATTGTTTTCTGCAAGAGGCAAATGCCCATTTATTCATCGTACTGCGTGGCCTGAGTGTATGAATGTTATCCCAAGTAAGCCCAGGGGCAGGGTCTGATTCTCTCTCTCTTTCTGTCTCTCCATTAATATCTGTCTATCTGTCTCTTTCTCATCTTGCTATGTAGTTTAGGCTAGAATAGCTGGCCTAGAACTCATAGTGGTCATCCTGCCTCAGTTTCACAAGTGCTGGGATATAGAGGTGGTCCACAATGCCTGGCTCACAGTGCCTTCAGCTTAACATTCTTAATATTGGCAGGAGCTGGGCCATGCGCTGTGGCCAGCAGGGCTTGCATTCTGCAGGTTGGCAAAACTGCCTGGCTTGGCATGGACCTGTGAGCACTGCACCCTGGGGTTGGTTCATTCTGGCCAGCAGCCTCTTTCCAGATGGAACAGGTTTGATTTCTTGGATCTCTTGTCTTGCTGAAATCAGCATTGTGATTTCAATTAACTAGTAGCTTACCCGTGGTAAACTTCTGCGTTTCCATTAGAGTGGGGAGTTGTGCTCAGGCTCTGGTGGGGTACCCTGGAGCAGCCTCCACTCCTAGATGTTACCTGGACATGGCTGCCAAGCACTCAGCCTCCCTCACATTCTGATATAGGGGTGCGTGGGGAACAGACCCTCCTCTGTTCCTTTATTTGTGATGGGGCACTGTCCAGGTGGCAGCCACCTGTGGCCCTGTGAGGTCCTCAGTCCTCATCTTTCCAACTGTAGGGCAGAAACAGGCTCTGAGGTGGTGGCAGTTGTCCCAGGCCACCCTGGCAGAGCTGTCTGGCTGTACCTGTAGCTGCAGACTCTGCCGTGTCCTTGGCTGTCGCCCTGTGTCACGTGCCTCTGCCCAGCCTCTCTTGGGCACATGGATGTCCATCCTGATGAGTCAGTTTTGGGGTCTTGAGGACGCCCCCTCCCAGGATAGCAGAGTGGAGTCCCCAGGAGGGGGTAGTAGGGTGGCAAACTGGTGCAGCCCTCATCCTGATGCAGAAAGTGTGGATCATTTCTTAGGGAGCCAGAATAAAAGGAAAAACTGATCTGTGGTAGCTGGTGCTCTTTCTAGCCAGATAGAGCTGTTCCCTTTGGTTCCTTGCTCACTCTTTCGCGTGCTCACGCCCAACTAGGAGCCGCTTTTCACGGGCACCTGTAGCCCTGTGTGCCCCGAGCGTCCACCCAAGGAAGGAGTGGCACTTTTGTGTGATTCCAGCTGGCAGAGTTCCCAGTTGGCCTTCGCCCCCCTCCTGCCCCTGCCTGTTGGTTTGGCCTTGTCCCTTTCTGGGAATGTGGCAACTTGCTGCAGTGAAGCCTGAACTCCCAGCCTGGGTTCTGCTTTAACCATTTCACTGCACAGAGGTGCCCAGCACCTTCTGGGCATGTGGGTGTTCGTTCAGATGACTGTGGAGTTCCACACTGTGTTTCCACTGGAATCCCTTAAATGAAAAAGCCACACAAAGCTGAGCCTGTGTCCTCTGCCTTCCCCAAGGATGGGAACACGAGGAACCCTTTTTGTCACGTCCTAGGTGGCACCTTGGGATCCATATGGTACGAACTTCCCTTTCAAGGCCTTGTGCTAACTGGCCTGACTTTTAAGGTCCACGTCCTTGGATTGTATCTCTGGGCTGGCAGCCCTTTGTTGTCAGCTTTTGTTTGTTCCTGGAAGCTCTTCCAGTGGATCCCTTCTGCTCAGTGAAATGCACACTTCCTTGCTGCCGGCCCCCACCCCCAAATTCTGAGCCATCTGCCAGGTGTGCCTAGAGAAGGCAGAACTGGACCAGGCAGGAGCCAGGAAAGCTGTTGGCCCCAGAACTTGCTCATTTTGTGATTTTGGGCAAAGAAGTTGCCTTCTTCATGGACCTCAGTTTTCTCAGCTGTAAACTGGGGATAATATTGTACTTGTGTATTTTATTGCTAGGTCCGGAAAGAAAAGTCCCCAAAGGCATGCATGAAAACAAGGATAAACCCAAGTAGCCTCAGGCATTCCTTGAATGCAAGTTCTGGTCTTTTACAAGCCTCCCTGAAAGCTGCTGGAAGCAACTGTTGGTTCTCCCCGCCTCTCCATCTCCCCACCCCCAGCCTGCTCTGGGGAGAATGCCAAGTCAGCACCCCCCCACCATGCTCCACTCACGTAGCTGCTCTAGCAGTTTCAATCAGGTCTAACCACTCCCCTCCCCCAGCCCCACATGCAAGCATGCTCGCCTCGCCCAGTGCATGACACAGACCATGCCGGACAGCCTCCCTCCCAGGCACCCGGTGCCTTTGTACGTATGGGTATGCCGACTGCTACTGGTCGGCCTGGTCTGCAGAAATCACTCTCAGTGCTGTTTGATGCCTCTTAAATGCTTCCTGATTTCTGACACCTGTCTTCACCTTGGGACATGCAGTCGGTCTTTCTCAGAACATGTTTTTCTTGCATCTGGGCCTCTTCAGGTCCTCCTTAAAATCATTAATTTAGGTGCGATAAAGGAGGTCTGTTCTGTGCCTGACAGGACTCAGTGTCTACAGAAAATGTGGCTCTACTGGTCCTGCAGGGCCCTTCTCTGAAATGCTGTGTATCAGAAGTATATTGGATTTTTTCCTGTATTAGCATATGTATAACGAGACATTTTGGGAATGGAACCCAAGTCCAAACACACGTATCATCCCCGAACCCAAAGGTGACTTCACGCAGTGTTTCAGCATGCCTGTATTTTGACTGTGACCTTTCTTAAGATGCCAGATGTAGGATTTCTCATTTGTGGCATTGTATAGTCACTCAAAGTTTCAAATTATGAAGTATTTTGGGAGTTTAGATTAGGAGTTCTTAATCTTTGGTAGAAATAGTTATAGGTCCCTAAGCTCGACCTTTGTGCCTAAGAATTATTTTGTTCAATACAGCGGAGTTAAGCAGGATGGTTATAAAGGTCACTGAGTTCTTAAGAGCAGGTGGGGAGGTAAGTGTGAAGGAAGGGGAAGTGTATTTGCTCCTGGGCAGAGCTGTGCTGTGAGCGTTTGGCTTTCCTGCTGTGTGTTGCAGACAGAAACAGTTTGTTTCTTGACTGAGGGGGCTGTTGTGCTGTCAGACCCATAGAAGAAGTATTTGTTGATCAGAATCATTTATTATTTGCTGGGGAGAATTTACTCTATCTAGATCAGGTCGGCTATCTCTGTGCCCATCTGCTGGAATATGAAAATAGTGCTGTTATTTGCGGCTGTATTTTTTCCCTCCATTATCCCATTACATCTGTTACTCACAATGGAGGAAGCAGGGTGCTCAGTTATAGGGTTTGCGGGGGAGCGTGCCAGCCCCCAGTGAGGGTTAGACGATCTTTCGGGTCCCTGACAGTCATGATTATTCTAATTTTACTAGTGGTCTAAACTGTGGCACTCAGATGTGGTATAATCTGGTTTCGAAAAAGCCTCCAACACAAGACAATAATTGGGAATCAAAACTGTCACTGACTGGCTACCTGATTTGAAATACGTTCACTACTGTACTCAGTGCCATGTAGCTCAAGCTTTATAAAATCTTAAAACACACCACACCCATTTTTTTTTTTTAAATAGTGGAGAAGGATTTGACAAATATTCAGAAATTTGGAAGTGTTAGCTTAGTCTTGATGCTACCACTGGAGTTTCTAACCAAAGCCTGAGGAGATTTTTTTTTTTTTTTGAGACAGGGTCTCGCTTTGTAGTTCAGGCTGGCCCTCAGCTCACTATGTAGCCTAGGCAAGCCTCGAACTCAGCAATCCTCCTATCTCTGCCTCCCAAGTGCTGGGATTACAGGCGTGAGCCACCACTCCCGGCCAGATGAGATTTTTCTCTGTGTGAAGAAAAGGTCCATGTGCCTAGAGATGTATTTTACTTTCCCTGGGGAATATGCCCCTTGGGTATGGGAGGAATGAAAAGTCTTGAGAAGGATCAGTTAGCAGTGTCAAAATATGTGGCATCTGGCTTCTGCCAAGGCTCAAATGGTGACCCACAAACCAGAGGGACTACAAATATACGTGCTCTCCATAAATAGGCTCACAAGTATACCTGCCATCTAGCAATGGAGATTTTGGCTAAGAATTGCTAAATGATGTGTTTGGGGAACTTGCTCCCCATGGAGTGCTATTTTAACATAAGAAATGTGGTTCACTTGTGGCCTTTTTGGCCTTTGATTGAGCCTAGAACATGACAGTGAGAGAAAGGATAAGCAAGAACTAAAAATGGAAACTGTTCTATACATTTGTGGAGATCTTAAAATACACACAAAGCTGAGGTTTAGCACAAGCTCTTGGCAGAGGGTCAGTACCACTTTGATCCTTGAATTACTCACTAGAGAGTTGTAGCAGGCACCCAAGCTTTTGCAAATAGGAATCCTGCTCCAAACCTGACCCTCCTTAATTTTTGAAAAAAGCATTAGTTCTGTAACGAATTGCTTTGACTTAACAACCAGGCCACTAGGTGATGTCATGGCTTGCTGCAGTGCCCCTGGCAGGTAGGAGATAGCAACCATTGTGTGATAGTAACGTGTGCACATGCATAGGAGCACTGAGACATGCAGTTGTCCAGCAGTGCCACATGATAAATAGCTCTTTGCAACTCTGAACCATAGAGCAGGTTTGTTTCACTCTTGTGTCCATTCTGGTTACTTAACTGATGGAAGACTCATTAAGAGCCATTAGCACATCAGGAGCTGTTTGCTGAACGTGACAAGGACTAAACCTCTTTGGATCTTGACCAAAATACATATTCTAGGGTGGCCTACCCTTTGTGTGGGGGAGGGTGGTTGGGGAGATGCACAGTCCTTGAATCTCTATTGAAGTGGCTAAGCATGAGTTTATGTGCAAGCAAGAAATTCTGTAAGCTGAGGGTGTAAAATTGTAAAGCAGCATTTGGCTCTATGGTGAAATGCTGTTATTGTTACCCTGAAGCAGAAGTTCTTGATTTCTGCAGGCTCCTACAGAACCACATGGCACATTCTTTGATGGCTGGAATGTGAACCATTATATGCTCCTCCGAGAGAAACTGACAGAGGCCTGACTAGGAACAGAGGTTAAGCTGTCCAGCTGCAAAGTCACGGTGGGCCTGTGGAGTTGATGCAGGGCCAGCTCACCCACCCATGCAACGGCCTCTGTTAGTGCTTGGGGCCCCGAGGCCTCTTGGTGATGGTGCTGCCCACAGTAGCAGATGGCTGTGAAGCTGCGCTGGAGAAGGGCCTGGGCCCTGGTGGTTCTGCCTGCGTCTGTGCTCGCACTGGCACTGCCGGGCCTCACACCAAATAGGATCCGAGCTTAAGTTTCCCCTTATCCCTCTGGGGCCTCTTGGAAGGCAATTGTGTGTAAAGGTCTTTGCAAACTGAACCGCTGAATGATTAACAGTGAACTGGACCAGGGAAGAAGGTCAGACCTTATTTTGTAGGAAGGAGACCAAGATGTGAGGGGGGAGGAGACTCCCATGAAGGAGAATGTGCCGGGGAAGTGGAAGTTGGACTGGCAGGGTCAGGGGCCAGCTTTTTCTATCAAAGTTCACTGGTGGAAAGATTGCACTGAACTGAGTTATTTTGAGAGTGCTCACACTTACGGGATTGTGACCTTGGACCTCACATAGATGTGAGTTCAGACCTAAGCCTGCAGACTCCTAAATCCCTGGGCCTCTGTAATCCGACTCCTCTGCAATTCAGTGGCCTCATCAGAAATCAAAGACCGTATTTATCACAAGTTATTCTGAAGATTAAATTAGATATATTCTATGAAAGTATTCTATGGTGCTTGGAGGCATATAATAGCAGTTTCCCTTCCTACTTTCTCTTCTGCTTTTAAAAATTAAGATTTAGGAGTACTGTAAATAAAGCCCATAATAAACTGTGTTTTAAAGTGGAATTCAGGAGGAAGACTCGAGAGCGTGAGCAAAGCTCAGCTGGGGGAACGAATCGGAAGTGTCAGGTTTACTCGCTCCACGCAGATACACCGGGCTCTCCAAGGTGCAGGCTCACCAACAGTCAAAAAGGAAAGAAGCTAACAAAAACATCGTGGGAGTTAGTTGGCCAAATATCTCCGGCCCTGTCTGGAGCCTAAAAACCCAAGAATTTTGGAAATGCTACCCTATGTTCATTTTCAGTGGTAGAAAACCCAAACTTCCTGCTTTGGAAAGTGGGGGTGGCCGCTGGGATTTTTGCCACGAACCCGGCAGGCTGTTTCTCTGGCTCAGTACCGCCACCTCATGTCCATAAGCGGCATCGCCTCCAGCTCTTACCAGCTTTTGGTTGGTTTAGTGGCATTGGGATTGAACCCAGGGTCTGGCATAGGCCAGGTGAATTCTATACCCCGAGCTGCAACCCTGAGCCTGGGAAGTAAAATTTAAATCCTATTTTTCTTGGATCTGGATTTTTTTTCTGCCATAGTGATGAGAAATTTATTTGCATTTTTCTTTCATATTGTTGTAGTGAAGCGTTCTGAGGCAGTGTGAAGCCCCGACTGCCTACATGGGCACTGCATGCTGTGAACCCCAGCTTTTCCTGATGCGTTCTTCCCTCTCAGATTCCAGCCCTCGGGCTCTGGGTAAAATACTGGGGAAACTGGTTGGCAGTTTATCCTGTATTTTTGCAACTTTCTTATTATCCTTTAGAGTTATTTTTGCCATTCTTGGTTTGTTATTATAGAGATGCTTGCTGGCAGAACTTGCTGGACTAGGAAAAGGAGGCCAGGAATCAGAAGATGTGGGGGCCAGGGCTGCAGCCCAGTGGCACAGTGCCTGCCTGACAAGCATGAGGTCCTGAGTTCAATCCCCGATATCTGGAAAAAAAAATGTACAAAACAGGCAAAAAGGATGTGAAGAATGTTTAGGGAACTATTCAAAGAAAGCTTGCAGTGTCAGGTGGTGGCTTCTTCATGGAAGTGGGGTAGGGGAGGGAGAGAGGGAGGGATGTTTTGAATTGATTCCGGACCTTGAGACTGTCAGGACAGTGCAACAAAGACACTCATGTGAGAGGACTCACCAGCTGGTTTGGAGAGTGGTGAAAGTGACAGGATGAATGTGTTGCAAGTGAGGGGGAGTGTGTTGAAGGAGACTAAAGGCAGTGTGTCTTTTACTGTAAAAATTTAGAAAGTTTTTTTTTTCTTTTTCTTCTTTTTTTTTTTTGAGACAGGGTCTCACTTTGTAGTTCGGGCTGGCTCTGAGCTCACTATGTAGCCCAGGCAAGCCTCGAACTCAGCAATCCTCCTGTCTCTGCTTCCCGAGTGCTGGGATTACAGGCGTGAGCCACCATACCCAGAACTTAAAAAGTTTTTTATTTTGAGACAGGGTCTCGCTTTGTAGGTCAGGCTGGCCCTGAGCTCACTATGTAGCCCAGGCAAGCCTTGAACTGAGCAATCCTCCTGTCTCTGCCTCCTGAGTGCTGGGATTACAGGCGTGAGCCACCAGGCCCGGCAAAAGTTTTTAAACATATACTGTATTTTTCGAACATGACCTCTGGACGACTGGAATTATCTTGGTGGAGCCTTGTGCGCTGGGGAAGCGGCAGTTGGTATCAAGTCTCTGAGAACCTGGCATTCTGTACAAGCCACAGCCCCGCGGCACAGGGGTGTGCTCTGCACACCTCCATTCCTCAATTGCATGGCAGCCAAGTACACAGGTGGGTGGGGAGAGAAGACCCGATGGAGGGCAGCACTGTGTTTGAGGACCCAGAGGCAAGAAAACGTGTTCTGGAATGTGGCTAGGAGGAGGGCAGTGTGAGATGACCATTGCTGGTGCTTCTCTCACCATCAGACAGGCCTGAAACAGGCCAGGGCTAGCGGGGTCCCTGAGGGATCTGCTCTGTCAGGCTGGGGCACCAACCTCCTTTGCCACCACAAGTGGGTCATGTAATGCTCAAGGTGTGTGAGCAGAGTATCACTGACTGATTCCAAGGCTCACTGTACTGCTGGAGGCAGCTCAGTGGGCATCTGCTGTTTGCTGGTGTCTTCCTGTAGGACCTGTGGTTCTGAGCGCGGGGACCTCACCACAGTAGCACACGGCTGCGAGTGAAAGCCGAGGTTTAGCTCAGAGCGCTGAGCAGCATGGCCTCTCATGTGGCCTTGAGGGACACTGAGTCGTCAATTAGCAGTGGTCGTATCTGCCTGAGAAAATACTGCATGGCTGTGTGTTCAGAGAATAGCATTTACTGTCTAACAGAAACTTAGCAGTTACTTAAATGACTTTACCAACTCCTGATCCTGTTTTTTTTGTTTGTTTTTTTAGAAATACAGGTGTTAAGTACATGTATGGAAGAAAAGTAGAAAACTTTATTTAGCAAAAGGGAGCACGCTGGGAGCTAGATTCTTGAGTGACTTACTTTTCTTTGTACTGATCAGTATTTCCTTAATGCCTTCCTAGGGATGGTATAAATTTTGTAAGAATGGTAAACGTTGCTTTTAAATGTTCTGTTCTTTTGACCACATTTCGTGGCCTGGTGGAAGAAGGTGGATGAAAACTCACTGTCCATTTTGCCTCCTTAGGAGAAGCAATACCATGGCCAGTGTGCTGTCGCGCCGCCTGGGCAAGCGGTCCCTCCTGGGAGCCCGGGTGCTGGGTCCCAGTGCCTCGGAAGGGTCATCGGGGCCTGGCCTGCCCTTGGAGCCTCCAGTGGAGCTGCCAGAGGCCACTGGCCCCCAGCCTGCGCTCTCCTGCCAGGACCCTGGGAGCCAGGAGCAGCCTCGGGAGCTCCTCCAAGCTCTCGGCTCTGCAGGCCTTCAGCAGGCGGTTTTTCAGCCTGGACAGAAGGTGAGTTGACCCAGCAGTCCCCAAGGGATGGGCCGGAAAGCCTCTAACACAGAGCTGAGCGCAGCCCTTTCCTCCAGCCGGGGATTGTGGGGGGAGAAATGCGCCATTGATTCAAACCCAGGCCTTCACCACCATGGTTTCTTTTGGAGGGGAGAGTCGCCAGGTATTCAGGGACGCTGAGGACCTTAGCTCAAAGCTAGGAGGCGTCTATTCAAGTGGTTTATTATCTGCCCGCATTCACAGTTTTCAAAACAAGGGAAAAGGACCTCAGGTTTCTAGGGGCAGAGATTGCTTCTTAAAGTAAGCTTTTGATGCTGCAGGGCCTGAACAGGTTTATGTCCTCCGAATTCAGTTTGGCCTTCAGTCCCTGCTCCAGGGCATGACCATCACCCCCTGGGTCAGATTCATCACTGTCCCAGATGCTTGGGGCTATCTTTCTCTCTTTTGGGCCCCTAAGTGGACACTCTGCCTCTGTTCCCCTGCTGGATTGGTGCCCCCTGGGCCTCTTCCATTGAGGTCAGGCAGTTGTCAGTGTGAGAGGCAGCCTACCAACTTCTCCTAGGGGAGACTCAGTGTCTGGAGGTAAGATGCAGAGTGTGGGCAATTCTGGGCATGAGCCGGGCACCAGCCAGCATGCAGGACTTGAGGTGGCTGAGCAAGGTGGGGGGGAGGAGCTCATGGATCCCAGGTGTTGCACTGCTGAGAGCTTCACTGTCTTCCCGTCTGGAGTTCACAGGGACCTGTCTGGGGGCAGTCAGTCTGGCTGGCTCGTCTGGGTACTCAGTGGGCAGTGGGTGCCAGGGAACATCTGTGGTGAACTAGTCTGTTGGCAGCTGCTGCAGCAGAGCACTGAAACCCAGGGAATTTAAAGGGTAATGGTGGGTAACAGGATGTCAAAGAGAATGGCACTGGCGTCAGGCAAAGCCTGTTGTTCCAGCAACGCCTACAGGGAGGGTGGCGGGGCAAGAGTGGAAAGAGGAGAGAAAGGGAGGCTCAGCTTGCTTCAAAGTAACTACACTTTCTTGCCAAATCTGCTGTCGAGATAGCAACCCACTTCAGGCTGGTGCCTTGAGCTCTCACCTGCTGAAACTGTCACCTGAGTCACGTGGATCCAGCACTGGGACTTGCAGTGTAGTGAGGCAGTGAAATGGTCTTGGCAAACACGTCCTGCGCCCTGGAGCTTTGGGTGTGCAGCTGTGTGCTGACCGGGGTACTGTCCTGCAGGTGTATGTGTGGTACGGGGGCCGGGAGTGCATGGGCCTGGTGGAGCGGCACAGTGGGGCCGAGGACAAGGTGACAGTGTGGCTGCTGGACCAGAAGCTGCAGATCTGCTGCAAGGCGGAGGAGGCATGGCTGGCGGAGCTGCAGGCCGTGGGGTCCCCGGAGTGCAGAGCCCCTGCGCTGGCTTACCGACCTGTCTCCAGAAACATCGATGTCCCCAAAAGGTGAGGGGCGGTGGGGCTGGAGTTCTCCGGGGTCTGTCACCAGGCAAGTGGACAGATGGGGTACAAAGCAGAGGCATGAGCTGGTGGGCAAGTTACTGCTGTAGGCAGACATTATCTATGGACCCTCCAATTTCAGTGTAATTATTACAGCTTTTATGTACTACAAGTCAAGAAATAATATTCTTCTTTTGGTTCTTAAACATATCCATTGATGTAAATCCATTGACAGCTGCAAAGCCATGTAGCAACAGGCAACAGCCCAGAGTGCTGAGTCGGACTTACACACTAGAACCATGGGGTAGTGAAGGACGAGCGGATGATGTGCTTTGGGTTATTTTGTTTATTCCTTGAGGCGGAGTCTCCCTGTGTCGCCTGGGTGGGCCTCCAACTCCTGCTTCTCCCACCTTGGCTTCCTGAGCGGCAGGGACCACAGCAGGTGCTGACACACCTGGTTTGGAGTTTTATGACAGACTTTTTCCCAAGAATAAATATCCTCGCTTCTATATGGTTGATGTGTATTGATCTTTCCCAGTTTAGGAAACAGGGCTGGGTCTGTGTTATATCCAAGATGGGCCGGCAGAGTAGCTGGGCCCCACCTCATCTGTCTGTCTGTGAGTGGTAATGCTGGTGCAGTAGACCCAGAATATAGTTTTTTTTTTTCAGACAGGCTCTTGCTGTGTAGTTTATGCTGGCTTGGAATTCACAGTGTTCTTCCTGCCTCAGCCTCCCAAGGCCTGGGATTACAGGCATGTGCCACCACATGGCACCAGAGCCAGTGTTTTGACATTATTTGTGATTGTGTATTCAATAAGATAGCCAGCGAAGAAATTATCTGCTAGTATATGTAAGTGAACATTCAAAGATTGTATAAATAGATGTGTTTAATATACTGGTGATCTTGGTTTAGCTGCTGCCAACCCAATTGTGTATTTTAGTAGTTTGGAGTGTAAAAAAACTGAGTCAACACGGTTCCTCTAAATAGATGAGTCACGCTATGAACAACTGACTCTAGACACAAAGAAACGGTGTCACATGTGGCAATTTGAGGCCCTTCCACCTCCCTGGGATAGCTTTAAAGAAGGCCTTTTCCTTAAAAAAAAAAAAAAAAAAAAGACCACCCACAAATTTATTTCAGACTAACTTTTCCTAATACTTTGGCATTAACTTACAGATGGATCTAATTTTGCTTCCAAGTAATATTATTGCATATGGATTTTTTTAAAAATTGCACATAAATTTTATAGAACACTGCTGTATAAAGCATTGAGATTTGCTGTGGGAGATCTAGAGTGTAGTTTGTTTGCTCAGAGGCTTATGTCGTAGGCTCTGTTGACATTTATCGGCTAACAGAGTGCTTTTTTTATCTAGGGGGAGAGAAGGAAGAAAATGATTAGCGGTATTATTTTCTCTTAAATTTCAACATAAGACAGGGAGAGGAGGTGAATGAAAAACGAACACATCTTGAGACCGTAACTTTAGGTGAAATAAATCAGACACAGGAGTTTAAACAGTACACGGTGTCTCTTATGTGAGAAATTCAAAGTATAAATAATTTAAGGAGCAAAATAAAAGCTAGATGACAGGAAAGAGGAGAGAGATCCTTTGCAGTTGGGAAGAGGATCTAGGGATGGAGGGAAGGGGAGGAGAGAAGGGGAAGTAAAAAGAATGAAAATGTGTGAGGGTTGCATGTAATCAATATGTGTAGGAACTGTGTACCAATATAAATATAAAAAAAAGAAAGGGGTGACTGTGGTGTTTTGGCATTCCAGTGGGGATCTTTTCTTCCCCTCTTTTATTGTTTTGACTCCTTTCTCCTCCCCCAAATAAAATGTTACATTTTAAGCTACAGAGTTAGAAGCCAAGTCCGGAGGAGACAGCTGTTTGAGGTGCTGATATAAGTGGGAACCCACTGGCTCCCCCTGCAGCTGAGTAGTTTTCTAAATGTCATGCAAGTGGGCATTTTCCACTTAGAAGGAGGCGAGCCCTTCAGGCCCACTTCCTCCTATTACCTGATCCCAAGCTGCTGACTCGGTGGGGACTCTGAGGACACAACATAGAAGTATAAACTGGGGCTGGAGATTTAGCTCAGTGGTTCCAACATCTGCCTCGCAAGTGCAAGGCCCCAAGTTCTATCCTGGTAACCACATAAAATGCTGGGTGTGGTGACTCATGCCCACCACCCGTCAGTACCACATACCACAGTGCCTGGTGTGGTGGCTCATGCCTATAATCCCAGTACTCCGGAGGCAGAGGCGGGAGGATTGCTGAGTTCCAGGTTTGCCTGGACTATATAGTAAGTTGAGGACCAGCCTGAACTACAAAGCGAGTGAGACCCTGTCTCAAAAAAAAAAGAAGTGTAAACTGATCCCAGGAAAATGACCGGAAGTTGGCTTGTTCCGAGGGCAGTGTGGACCCGTTAGCCCAGGAAGTAAGTGTCCCCTCCTCTTTGAATACAGGAAGTCGGATGCGGTGGAAATGGACGAGATGATGGCAGCTATGGTGCTGACGTCCCTGTCCTGCAGCCCAGTTGTACAGAGTCCTCCGGGGGCCGAAGCCAACTTCTGTGGTGAGCAAATGGGGCCTGCCCTCCTCTGTTTTGAGCAGCCAGTGCCTCAGTTGGCTTGGTGCTAGTGTTCTGGGGGCTCTTCCAGTGCTACTGCATCGGAAGCTTTTGTCTCCTTTCTTCAGTTTCCCCATCTGGGGAGAAGCAGCCTGGTGCACTGTGGAGATTCTTGGGCTCAGCATTGAATTGAACTGGCCCACTGATGTAGTGCTTCCCAGGCAGAGGGCAAGTGTGGCTCCTCAGGAGCCTGCACAAGGCGATAAGAGGAATATTTAGTTCACTTAGGAAGAAATATGCTAAGAGGCTTCTAGTGGCCTCAGAAAATGCACAGCGCCCTGCTCCAGGCACCTGGTTCAGCCTCATCCACTTGTGAGGCCCATAGGCCTAAAACCTGCAGCTGCTCAGCAGAACCCTGAATTCTAACTGCGTAATAAAAACCGAGGTGTGACTTTAACTCCCTGTTAAAAATCCTGCCAGTGGCAGGCCCAAAACACTTAAGCACTCAAATGGGGGAAGGAGGATCTCTAGGTGTTCATCTTTTGACAAGACTAAATGAACCTGAAGGTGTTTTTGGAAATTTCTTATAGAGCTGGCCTGCCTCACTCCCAGAGAAGAACTTTTTTGTCCGTTGTGATCTGAATGAATAGCAAATGACTGAATAACCTGTAGGAAAATATGGTGTTAGCTCTGGGTGCAAACCTGGAGGAAAGCGAGCTCTACAAGTGACCCCCTTGAGCCATCTCCCAGATAGAAAGGGAATAGAGAAAGCAAACGGAACGCCTGCGCTCTGAGGACACCTAGTGGTGAAGCCTAGTATTGCCTGCTCTATTAGCATGCACTGACCACACCAGCACACCCACGACCCAGAAGAGAGTAGTTGATTTTAAATTGTTAGGAAGTTCTGCAAGTTTAGGAGATCCAGGAAGTTGGGTTAACAGACCCGGAGAGGAATGAGTTCATCTTCATAAGGAGCGAACGTGTGTGTACACACACCCTTGCACACTAAACCTGTGAGCACCTCATGATACTGTGCCACAGTCCTGGTGTCTTTGGTCCCCTCTTGGGGGAGTAGTATTCCTTGAATCCAAGGGAATCTACCGCTGAGTTACATCCCAAGGCCTTTTAACTATTTGTTTTGAGATAGGGTCTAAGTGGCCCAGGCTGGAGTTGAACTTGCAATCCTTCTGTCTCAGTTTGAATTACAGACATATGTGACTATGCCAAGCAATTCAGTTCCTTGTTTGCAAATTTTCATTGTTAAAGTTTTTTTCCTTATGATGTATTTCTGATTTTCTGATTGAAATCAGTGGAAACATAAGGCTTGCTTGGCAGCTAATTATTTGAAGTGTGCTGTAGTGTGAAGTCTACATAACAAAACATACAGTATAATAGCTGGTCATGGTGGTACATGCCTGTAATCCCAGCATAGGGAGGCTAAGGCAGGAGGATCACGCTGGGTTTGAGGCCAGCCTGGGCTACATGGTGAGACTCTGGCAGAAAGAGTCTTGCTCTAACCATGAATGCCATCTGCACAAAAGCCACCTACTTTGGACTGTGTATTAGAATGGCATAGCACATGTGCATGGGCATGCGCATGTGCGTGTGTGTGTGCTTATGTACACAGGGTTTATAAGCAATTCTTAAAGGTTGTTTAGAAACTCTCACTTTTGTCCATTTGCAGAATGCTCTGTCCACAGGATCTAGGTTGTTTAGCTGTTGTCTCTTCCTAGAAGAACTTTGGATTTGGGGTGGAGTTCCCTGCATTTTAATGACTTGTAGGTTAATTCACAGAGCTAACTCTGGTTTGGTTTCCGAGTGTGCTTCCTTGGAATGCTGGTTTTTGTGTGCCGCTCATTGAAAATGGTTGCCCTGTGGCAGGGCTGGCCTGCTGGTTGATCTGCCCTTCTTTTCCAGGACTCTGGTCATCCTGAGCATCATATTCTCTCTGTCCACCTGGCCCTTGTGGGCGTCCTGAATGGATCTTGGGGCTGTTTGGTGCTTCTTGAGTTCTGTCCTCTGCATCTACTCTGTTTTTAGCCCCATTGTAGAAATCTCTTAGGATGGAGATTCAAGAGAGCTTGGGTTGGAAATGGTGCAGCTTGGAATATTGAGTGGGATGAGAGACAGGCGATCAGACTTTACGCTGGCCACCAGGGGTGTGGCTATTTTGGGACCCAGAGTTCAGACCTCTCTTGAGTGCACATGGAGGGCTTGGGACTTTTAGAAACATTTGCGGTTTTTTTCCCCCTCTTTCTTGCTATTTCCATGTGCACAATTTGAGTTTCTCCTATGTTGTCGGTTCATCTAGATTTGTGGCCCAAGCTTGAAGGACTCTGGATGACCCTGAAGCAGTCTGCAGATGGGCAGTTTAAAAACTGAAATTCAGGGCCCGGAGGGTTAGCTCAGTGGTTCCGGCGCCTGCCTTGCAAGTGCAAGGACCTGAGTTCCATCCCCGGTAACCACATACAATGCTGGGCGTGTCTCCACGCCCACCAACAATCAACACCGCATACTACAATGCAATGCCGGACTTGTTGGCTCACGCCTGTAATCCCAGCACTCGGGTGGCAGAGACAGGAGGATTGCTGAGTTCGCGGCGGCTTGCCTGGGCACCATAGTGAGCTCAGGGCCAGCCTGAACTACAAAGCGAGACCCTGTCTCAAGAAAAACTGAAATTCAGGGGCCGGAGATTTAGCTTAGTGGTTCCAGCGCCTGCCTTGCAAGTGCAAGGTCCTGAGTTCAATCCCCAGTAACTATATACAAAGCTGGGCGTGGTGACTCACACCCACCAGCAATCAATACCACATACCACAGTGCCAGGCGTGGTGTCTCACGCCTGTAATCCCAGCACTTAGGAGGCAGAGACAGGAGGATTGCTGAGTTCAAGGCTTGCCTGGGCTACATAGTAAACTGAGGGCCAGCCTGAACTACAAAGCGAGACCCTGTCTCAAAAAAAATAAAAAAAACAAAAACAAAAAAACTGGAATTCAGGGCTCGGGGTGGACTATGGTGGTAGAGCACTTGCATAACATGTGTGAGGCCTGGGGTTCAGGCCCCAGCCAAATCCCCGAAAACCCCGCACACTGCCTGGGTCCTTTGTGCTCAGATCCCCTGGCTAGGGGTGGCTGCCAGTGCTGTCCTCTTTGGCTCCCTGGCTGTCCCCAGCCCTGGGAAGTTTCCCTTTAAGAGCTCTTGAAACAGGATGGAGGCATGAGAGGCTCCCATTCTTCTTGGTTCTGGGGATTTAACCCAGGGCCTTTGCACTGAGCTACTCCTAGTCTCTTTTTTATTTTGAGACTGTGTCTTGCTAAGTTGCCAAATTGTCCAGGCTGGGCTCAGACCTTTTTTTTTTTTTTTTTTTTTTTTTTTGAGACAGGGTCTCACTTTGTAGTTCAGGCTGGCCCTGAGCTCACTATGGAGCCCAGGCAAGCCTTGAACTCAGCAATCCTCCTGTCTCTGCCTCCTAAGTGCTGGGATTACAGGCGTGAGCCACCACGCCTGGCACTGTGGTATGTGGTATTGATTGCTGGTGGGTGTGAGTCCCCACGCCCAGCATTGTATGTGGTTACCAGGGATTGAACTCAGGACCTTGAGCTTGCCAGGCAGGCTCCTGAACCACCGAGCTAACTCTCCGGCCCTGGGCTCAGACTTTTAATCCTCCTGCTTTAGCCTCCCAGAGTGTGGGGATTGCTGACGGGTACCACCCTGCCCAGCTTTGGGCTTTTAGCATTACGCTGAGAGATACAAACCCCAACCAGGCTGTCTGTTGGTCTTTCCAAAATGACGTTGCAGCCACATCTGTTGGTGGGTGGCCCATGTGGCTGTGGTAGAGCCATCATCTGGGGATGGCCCATGAGTGTCCTCTGTCTTCTCTCTGTGGGGCAGCTTCCCGCGTGGCCTGCAGCGACCCCTGGAAGGAGAGTGGGGATGTGTCTGACAGCGGCAGCAGCACCACAAGTGGCCACTGGAGCGGCAGCAGTGGCATCTCCACGCCCTCGCCCCCGCACCCGCAGGCCAGCCCCAAGTATTTGGGTGATGCCTTTGGTTCTCCCCAAACTGACCATGGCTTTGAGACTGACCCTGACCCCTTTCTGTTGGATGAACCAGCTCCACGCAAGAGGAAGGTATGTGATTTTTATCATGAGACAGAGCCTCAGTAGGTTGACAGGCTGGGCTTGAAGTTGCAGTCCTCCTGCCTCAGCCTCTCCTCATGATTTTAGCTTCCTCCTAGGCCTCTCTTCTTCCCCACCCCCTTTGCACGGGCCTGTGCTGAGAAGCTGAGGTGGGGTCATATTGCTGTGGCCACCAGGGCCAGCATCTGGGACCACGGGCCGCTGGTCCCTCTGCTCAGAGAAGCCTGGCCTGGTGCCTTCTTTTGGGTCTGAGGACAGCAGCCAGTGGAGGTGCCCATTGGGTGCAGCTGAGAAGAGGGGGAGGAGAGGCACTGCAGTTTCTAGTTTCCTCTTTCTCCTAGAACTCTGTGAAGGTGGTGTACAAGTGCCTGTGGCCCAGCTGCGGCAAAGTCCTGCGTTCCATCGTGGGCATCAAGCGACATGTCAAAGCCCTGCACCTGGGGTAGGTATGGAGCTCAGCATGGCTTCCGGGTGCTGTGTGAGGGTCCCTTCCCCACTCCTTCCCCAGGCCCACAGCACAGGGCCAATGTGCTACCTTGACTGCTCCCTGGGTGGGTGTGAGCTGCTGCAGCTGTTGGGAAGGGAGTCTGTCTGTCTGGCAGATGGGGCTTCACGCCATGTGGGAAGCGAGATGTCTCCACTGTGGCTAGAAGCGGGGGAATTTGGTCCAGTCATTGGTGCGACCATATGGCCTAGACTGGGAGTGATGAGTTCTGGTCTGTTTCCTGAATCTTCACTGGCACTGATGCCAGGCTCGGGCCTGGGTCTGTGCAGACCAATTGCAGTGGCAGGAAGTAACCCACAGCCCTGAGCAGAGGGACCCAGAGGCCCGAGGAGGGTGTTGATAGAGCACAGGTTTCTGTGCCAGGAAGCACAGCTCCCACTGGAGAGCCGGCTCATAATATCTTGGGCACCTGTCGGGAGTGGGGCCCCCGGGCTTTCTTCTGGGTGGTCCGTGCTACTGCTTCCCTCTCATGCTACGGTTTTTGCTGGCTTTGAAGAAAGCAGCATGGCCCTGATGTAGCAGCCTCTCCTTCCATGCAGGGACTCTGTGGATTCCGACCAGTTCAAGCGAGAGGAGGATTTCTACTACACAGAGGTGCAGATGAAGGAGGACCCTGCTGTGGCCACACCTGGCCCCTCGGCCCCTGGAACCCCCACTGCCGAGCCAGCCCCTGCCACCTGCGTGGCCAGCCCATCCCTCGCTGGCCTCCCACTGCCTCCGTCCAAGGCTCAGTGCTCTGGCTCCAAACACCCTGTCCTGGAGTCTTCCCTGCCTTCGGCTGCACTCAGCAAGTCGGCCCCCAGCTCCTTCTGGCACATTCAGGCTGACCACGCGTACCAGGTAAGGAGCGTGGGCACTGTGGTTCCAGCTGTGGCATGTCCGACTCCTAACCAGAAGGGTCACTGCACCCTGATTGCCTTGAGTACAGACAGAACCTTTGCCTAAGGTGCTGACCTTCCCCAACTAGGAAGGGGGAGGAAGCCGTCACACACAGGATCTGCAGGGACCTGTTCGCAGCTGTTAGAACAGCTCAGAACAATCTAGCTGAACCCCAGGTTGATGGATTTGGGTACATCACTAGTGTGGTGGTGAAGGATTGTAATCCTAGCACTCTTTGAGGCTGAGGCAGGTGGATTGCAAGTTCTAGTCCAGCCTGGGGAAGTTAGTGAGACCCTGTTTCAAAATAAGAGGGGCTGGGGCTTAACTCCATGGGAACATCCCAGTTTTAAAAAAAGTCAGTGGAGTAATGTAGTTGCATTTCCTAGGGCAAATCTTAGTTGCTACAACTGTGTTTGTTAAGCCATCAAAGTTTGAATATCTACTGGTGGCTGACATTGGGCCTGGGAAGCTGCTCATAGAATAGCTGTAGTCCCTGCCCTTATAGAGTGTGTGGTGTAGCTGGAGAGAAATGAGTACAGCTTTGACTCATTAATAATAATTGGTCAAAGTATAGTCATACAGAGGCACGAGTGGCCTCATGGGTGTTGGCGAGACCATGGTGGTGCATTAGTATGTTTGATTAATGTCTTAGGGGGTGGTATTTAGGGTGTTCCTCACCACATGGAGAAGGCATGCGCAGCTCTTCCTGTGTGCCTGCAGCTTGGTTTTGCTTTTGGATTCTGGGCCACTTTGCATGTTAGTAATTAAAAAGCAGTGTTTTCAGTCAGAAGCTCTTCCTGAGTAGCTGCATTGTCTCCTCATGGGAACCAGTGTCCACTCGGTCACTCCCAGTCTGGCCCACGACAAGCTCTGGCTGACCCTGTGGTCCTGGGTAGTGTGGCTGGGTTGGTACAAATGGACTCAAATGGGATGCCCATGTGCCATGGCCTGCTGATGCAGTATTGTATTTCAGCAGTGCCACCCAGACTCTGGAGCATGGGCTTCTTTTGGCAGCCATGTGTAACATGTTCTTGGTAGGTGACCGCATCCAAAGGCCCCTGCAGTGCGAGGCTGAGTCCCAAGGAAGCTTGCCGAGGGAAGTGGCGTGGGGTGACTTGGAGGAACTGGATGCTCTGAGGTTGCATCCTGGTTCTTTCTGGTTGTACACACAGATGTGTTTCCCTGCAGAATGTGAAGTTTCAGGCCCTGGTGCTTCTCAAACCAGGGCCCAGCTGACACGTCTTTTCTCCACAGGCTCTGCCGTCCTTCCAGATCCCTGTGTCCCCCCACATCTACACCAGTATCAGCTGGGCTGCCGCCCCTGCCACTGCCTCCCCCCTCTCTCCGGTGAGTGTGCCCCTTTGCACTTGGAGCCCTGGCACAAGCCCAAGGCTGCACACACATCCTGGGGCTGGAGGGTGTCTTCTGGGTACCCAGAAGGTGTTGTGGGCAGGCCTCCGGGACCCAGACTTCGTGAGGATCCCTGGGTGTCCCCATCTCTTGCATCTTTACTTTTGTCCGAGCCAGGAAGAGGCTGATCACAGGGGAGGCCTGGACAGGTGGTTTTCTAGCCTGGAAAATTTCTGGGTGAGGCTGGTGTCAGTTCCCCGCTCAGCCCTGTGTGTCCCTGAGTGCTTGTTTGAGTCTGGTGCCGAGAGGAGCAGGCAGGAGAGGCTGTGGGGCAGTTGGAGAGGAAGAGGTAGCGGGACAAGAGAGGGGAGCACTGGCCATCTGTGAGGGCTGTGTCACACACGGCAGGCCATGTTGGACTGGCACTGCAGGGTACTTGACTCTGAATTGAGACAAACCGCAAGTCATGGGAGCCACACAGGGTGGGCTGTGTGGCACAGGTGGTGTCACCTACTGCAAAACCTGTTGCCAGAAGATGCCCAGAAGACACCCTGATGGCCTCCTTCCTCCGTGCACCTGTCATGTGCAGAGCAGCCTCAAGGGTGGCCACCCCCTGGCCCCCACGGTGGTTAGGGCCCCGCCCCACTCTGCAGCCCTTGCCTGGGTTCCTACTCCTCGGATGCCCTCCCCCAGTGCTCATGGCCCATGCTCAGGGCCTGTGCTCATGCCCAGGTCCGGAGCCGCTCACTCAGTCTCAGTGAACCGCAGCAGCCTCCACTGCCTGCCGGGAAGTCTCACCTGATCGTCACCTCTCCGCCCCGGGCCCAGAGCAGCACCAGGTGAGATGTCTGGGTGACACAGTCCCCCTATCTCCATGGGTAGAGTGAGCCTTGAGTCTGCCATGGGGCAGCCCCAGGAGGCAGGGGTTGGGGTAGGGTGGCTTCAGTCCCTGAGCATCTGGTGCCAGCCCTGTGGGCTCCACTGGGACCCACCCTTCTACCTTTGCTTGCTCTTCCCGCCTCGTGTTTCCTGGCAGTGTGTGACTGTCCTTGTCCCTGTGCCTTGGCAGGAAAGCTCGCGGTGAGGCCAAGAAATGTCGCAAGGTGTATGGCATCGAGCACCGGGACCAATGGTGCACGGCCTGCCGGTGGAAGAAGGCGTGCCAGCGCTTCCTGGACTGAGCGCCACCGGCTGCCACTGTGGGCACAGCAGGACGGGGAGAGGCAGGCGGAAGTGTGGAGTACCAGCCAGTTGGCGAAGGTGTAACACTCAAAACACTTTCTCCCCAATGGGGGAACATTTTACTTTTTAAAAAAAGAAATGAAAATATTTTTCCCCTAAAATAGGAGAGAGCCAGAGCTGACCAAGGGTATTCTGCCACAAACCAGAGACCAAAGAATCCCTACTCCCTCGCCCACGTCCTGCCAGCCTCCTCTGACTGGAGGGTTGAGAGTCCTGCTCCGTGCGGAGTCTGTGAACCTTTTGCTTTCTCACCTCTTCCAGAAAGGACTGTGAGCAAGAATTTCCTTTAAAAAAGCAGCTTTGTGCCAGTGTGGACACCCAGAGGGAGGACTTCAGGTGGGTGGGTACAGCTGGTGTCTTGCTTGCCTCCCAGTGGCCCCTCTTCCCCATCTGAACAGCTTCTGGAAGGAAAAGGAAGACCTTCCTGTGGTGATAGCTGTGTGTTCCATGGCTTCTTCTCAAAACCCAAGCTTTGAGAGGTTTGTGAACACTGTCCCCAGCCTGGGGAGCTCTTGCAAAAGTGCCAGTCAGCACTGCCTTGAGCATGCTTTGTGTCCTGGAGGACAGGCCGGAGGGCATTAGTGTGGGTGGAGCTGCTGCCACCCTGGAGTGAGCCCTCAGGGGCCCTCTCCCCTTTGTGGTGGAGGACAGGCCAGGGCACTTTGTCCTTTTACTCAGTGAATTCTGAGGCCTTTCCTGTGGGCGACCCCTAGGGCTTCTCTGCTTCTTCTGGAAGGCAGGTTGGGGAGGGTTAGAGCCCTTCCGGACATGAGTCTTAGGCTGAGGACTCAGGGGAGAGAGACAAGGGGTTAAGTAGCAGCTGCGGGTGTTTCATTGTGTGTAGAGAGCAGGTGTTAGGGGAACAGGTGGAGTTGGGGTCAGTACACACAGTTGTTCTTGGTGAGGAAGGACAGATGGAGTTTGGTCCCTGTCAACCAGGGGTGGCTAGGGACTGGGTAGCGGGCCCTCACTCAGCCAGAGAGGCCTCCAGGTCTGAATGTGACCTCCCTGGGCTCACTATGTCTGTGAGTCATCCTCCCTGGGACCTGGGCAGTAATGTCCACCTTTGGCTTTTCTCCAGACTGTTCTCTCGGTCCCGGGTCCAAAAACCTGGCGACAGTGGCTCCTGGATGACATGTATGGAAAGCCTGCATCCCCCAGTTAGGGGTGTGATTTTGTGAAGGGTGTAGGGGCCTGGCTGGTGACAGGCACCCATATGCATGAGTGTCTTTGGTGGTGAATATATTTCTATAACTTGGGAAAAATGGATATGGATGTCTGTCTCCTGGTGAAGCCTGGAACCAGGCCATGAGAGGTGGCCCAGAGCTCCTTCTGCCCCTTCATGGAGAATTAGGAGCCGGAGTCAGGCCCGTCTCCAGATCTTCCTGAGGAGGAAGCATCTGCTGTCCTGGAGGCCTTTTCTTCCCTTCTAGCTACAGTGACTTGGACCATGCAGGGATTTTTTTTTTCCACACGAGGTGGACTCATGCCACTGATGAGCAGGACAGAAGAGGAAGAGAGAAAGAAGGAATTGACAGGATGCTTCACAGGAGGGGTTTATCTCTGTGTGGTTTTTCCTGTCTGTATTGCCTCATCCCCCTTTCTTAGTGTTGGTGGCTTCCTCTGTCTCTTGCTTTCGGGTGGGTTCCTGACATGCAGCCTGTCTTTGGTGTGGCTCTGTGGGTCCTTCTTTGGAGCCAGGGTCGCTTGTGAGCTGATGTGATGATGGGGGCAGTTTTCCATCTGTGCATGTCCCTGCTTCCCAGCCTCTGTGCCTCCCCGGGCAACACAGGTGACGGAGGACAGTGCCACAGGTGTTGCAGGACTGATCTGCAAGGCAGTTACCTTGGGAAAGCGCTTCTCCAGAGTCATGTGCTTTTCAGGGTTTTTGGAATTCTCATCAGAAACAGAGGGTATGCTGGAGAGCAAAGTCTGCACGTGTAGGATGCAGATAAGTGAGTCTGGTTAGGGAACATCTCTGGTACAGGGCGGAAGGACACAGGTGACTTAGATCTGACTCAGTCAGAAAGCAGTTTGGTGTCATCTGACAACATCACAGTGAGGGCTTCCTGGAGAACAATGTTAATTTGGTGTGGAAACTTTTGAGTTCTTGAAAGATCTGTTTTGTTACTCTCTGGTCATCCAGGTTCTGACTTTAGTGGGGGCACAAAACAAAAAGAGGGAGCTAAATCCCATCTGTGAATTTGTCTCATTGGCTTCTTTTCTTTCCCTTCAGCCATCTTCCAAGTATTATTTTTACTTTTAAAAATTTTTTAAAAATGTGAAATGTAATGTTTTTACACCAACAATATGAAATATATTTTATAAGGAATAAAATGGTACATTCTCTGACTCAACGTGTGCTTGTCCCTTGTCCCCTGTTCTTCCATTGAATAAAATGCTCATTTGTCCTTGGTTGTGTTGGGCATATCACGCTCTAGAAAAATTGTTCACATTCATTTGTTTCTAATGACAGAAGATGACATTGAGCAGGGACTAAGCCAAGGGCTTAAGTGGATTACCTGTGTAGCAACCCTGGCAGGGAGTCATTGCTATTCCCATTATACAGATGAGGAGGGTGAGGCACAGGGGTTGAATAACTTGCCCAGGATCACAAGCTGGAAGGAAACAGTACCAGGATTTTGACCCAGCAATGAGTGTTTTCTGTTGCTTCTGTTGACAAAAGGCAGCATCTTCTTGACCATATTGCTGAATCTTTTGGAGGTGGGGACTAGGGATGTAGGAGAAAATAAATCAGTCTGCATTAGTCAGATTTTTATTTTATAACAAAACACCTAAGGCAGGTAAGCTTTATAAAGAAGAGAGTTGCGTTTAGCTTAGACTTCAGAGGCTGAATGTCCAGACAGCTTGGCACAGCCAGGGCCCCTTGGCTGTCATGCCATAGGGAAAGACAGGAAGCTGCAGAGGCTGGGTCCTTCGCTCCCTCCCCAGGGTGTACCCTTAGTGATTCTAAGGCCATGTGGAAGAAACCAGGCTGGGGAGGTTGTTGTGGACATGTTTAAGTGTTCAGTCTTTATAGAGTGAGAAAGGGGATGTGTTGTTCTCGGGAAAATTCCAGGCATTGGGTTTGGGCTTTGGGCAGAATTGCTGGTGGGTCATGTTCTCTAAACCAGAACTCTGAGCTGGAGAAGGGCACTTGAGAGGCTGTGAGTCACTTTGGGGGTCAGAGGTGGCTCTGGGAGCAGGTTCTGGGCCCCTGCTATTGGTGGAGAGGAAGGAGCTACATTCAGAAGATCCAGAGAATCCATCCCGGCACAGGTCAGGAAGCATGGTGCCAAGCAGACCCCCCACCTTTTGTCCTGTCCTGACCCCACTTCCCTCATGAAGCCTCAACCAGAGCTGGCTGCTCTCTTAGCCCTTGTGGAAGCTCCTGGGTCAGCTGAGTGGCATTCTCTATTGGGACCTGGGGTGGGGGCTCCCCCGACTTGGCCTTCTAGCTGTATTCATGGAGCTCCTTGTTCCTCAGCTCCTGGTGGGGTGTGGCCACCAGGAGACACCATGTTGATGCTTGAAAGTGGGGTACTGCACCTCTCAGCTGCCAGAATTTGCGAATGGGTATAGTTCTTACGGGCTCAACTCCGTTGGCGCTGCTAGGGCCCCCAGCTTCCTTGCAGAGCTCCCCACATTTCCTGCTGCTTTGTAGGGTTTAATTACTAACACAGGGACCCAGGGAGGTGGTGGCCTTATGAGGTGCTGAGCTAGGTGTGGTGGCTCATGCCAATCTCCCAGCATTCGGGAGGCAGAGGCAGGAGGATTGCTGAGTTCAAGGTTTGCCTGGGCTACATAGTGAGCTCAGGACAAGCCTGAACTACAAAGTGAGACCCTGTCTCAAACAAACAAAAAGGTGCCGAGACCCTGGGGCCTGCCTCCCCAAGGGCGTCAGGGTCAGAGCATGAGGCTTATGGAGTGTCTGGGCCTCTGGTAAAAGGATGAGTCCAGTTCCTGCCCTTTGTCCTGCTGTCTTCTCCCATGGGCAAACTCAGCAAGAACACTGCATCCCTTTGATCTTGGACTTCCCAGTGCCAGATTGGAAAGCCACATAAACTTATGACTGTTTCTAATTGACTGGGGTAAATTTAATCAAGCCTGGGGTACAGTTAGCCATCTATATTTGTAGTTTCTGCACCTATGGATTCAGTTAACTGCAGAGTGAAAATGTTTTCAAAAATGGCATCTGAACTGACCAAGAACAGACCTTTCCCCCTCATAATTATTGTCCAAACTGCACAGCCTAACAATTGAAGCATTTCTGTGGTGTCAGGATTGTAAATAGAGATGACTTAAAGTGCACAGGAGGCTGAGAGTGGTTTACAGGCATTTTATAGGAGGAACCAGGGCATCGCTGGAGTTTGGTGCCTGCAGGAGGACTGGGTCCCACCCTCCTTACTCTTGTCGATGTGACTCATCTGGCCCCTCCGTGCTTTGCTGGCGGGGCTCTGACACCTTCATACGCTTAGTGCAGAGAGGAAGGAGCATGAACTGGTTTGTCTGGATTCTAACCAGCAGGGTTTGCTCACAAGGGAATTCTTGAAAGGCAGATTTCCACCTTGTCAGAGCCTGGGGGTGGCTGGCAGCCTGCCACCCTGGACTTGGCTGCAGGGACAGAGGTCTGAGCTCTGTCCTTCATCTTTGTCCCCTCAACCCTTGCCTGGGGTCACCCTATGAGTGAGCCAGCTTTCGGTTGGAGGGGCTCAATACCCTGAGCTCTTGCCCACCTCCTCCCTGGGGCACAGTGCTTTCTGCCGTCCTCCCTGAAAGACGCTGTGACACTGTTTGCAGTCTGCGCTCCTGGACCACACCACTTGGAAACAGCAAACCCGTTTGTTAACCATTTGCTTAGTAGAAGTTTAATGGGGAAATAGTTGTTTCAAACAATCAGTCAAAAAGAACAGCTTTTTTTTTTTTTTTTAACAAACAAATTAGGCAGTGATGAGTCGAAACCCCAGGCTTGATTTCATTTTCCTTTCACCCTGCCCCAGAAGACAGAAGAGGTGGGTGAGAAGGGCGTTAAAATATTAGCTGGAGGAGTTACAAAAATACACTCTGATGTAGCAATAGGGCTGTGGAGAATCATGCCAGGGTAGGGAGACAGCCGGAAGGGAGGTACTGGAAGCTGACCCGGCAGGGCCTGTAAGCTCTCAGTGTCTTGGGGGAGGAGGAATCCTGACTCCCAGCCGGCAGGTCTGGGGCTGGACACATGCTGTTTTGGGGATCACCAGGACGCCTGGGGAGACAGAAATGATTAAATGCAAATCTGATGGTTCATCTGACCCTACCATTCTTTTCCCTCAAGAGACTGGAGCAATCAGGAGGCCAGGAAAAGTTACCAACCCAAACAAGCTGTCCCTAGGTAGCCACAAGCATTCCTTGCCGTCCACCCCACGCATTAGTTCAGTTTCTGTGGCAGGTCTAGTTGAATAAAGGTGAGATCAGTGGGCTGTGACTTGAATGGCAGAATGACAAGTCCTCTACCTGGAAACAGGTCTCTTCCCTGGTGTTTAGAATCCATGCTAAATTGTGTCCTCATTTATGGTTCCCTTAGAATACAAGTGCTCTCTAAGCCTCAGGCCACTAATACCTGGCCATGGGTGACTCTGGTAATTTTCTGCTTAGTCTAGAAGGGTCAAGGCCGAGGCAGCAGAAAAGGGGAGGAGTGTAAGGTCAGGGAGGAGAAGGTAGTCACCAAGACCAGTTCTGTGTTGAATGGGACCTGCAACCCAATACCTTGCCTTTCTATCCCTCTTTACACTTGCTGGGTGGCACCTTCCCTCCCAGGCTCCTGAGTGTAAATTGGAACTGGGTGGCTTAAAGGTCAAGAGCAGTTTTGGTAACAGGAAGTTGAAGGGATCTATCATGCAGCGGGCAGATTGGCGTGTGCTGTGTGATCAGCTCCAGGCTTCAGCTGCCTGTTACAGGCTCATTCATAAACGTCCACACTGCAGCTTGGCAGCTGCACCAGTGTGGAAAAGAGGACTGGGGAGACACTTGCTCAAGGAGGAAGGAGAGCCATCAATAATGTGCAAATGAGCTGGTTAATGTTTCCAGCGTGTCTACCAAGACTTTGCATCTTGAGAGATGCAGAAGACAGAACCTAGGAACCAGCTGCGTTTCAGTACTTCTCAGTTGGAGGGATAATAGGAAATCAGAAAAACCAATTGCCTGGATAGGAGCTCAAGTAGTTTTTTTTTTTTCTTCTAAGTAAATTGATTCCTGCTAATGCTTTGATTTTAAACTTTTTAGGTAAAGAAAATTATTGTGGCTCAGAATTTAGACATGGGCTTTGGAGTCTCTCAGCCACTTTAAAGAAGAATGTCTTGAAGATGGAAAAAAATTCAATCTATGCTATTTCTGAAAAATTTACTGTTAGGTACTGTGCAGGTGTGGCTTAGAAAGAAACAGAATGATTTCATACACAGTTCAGGTTCATGCAGGTCTTTGGGAATTAGTGATTCTGCTAAAATAAATGTGGCAGCCTTCTCCCCCAGCTTGATACTTGTGTCCATATTTGGTGATGGGCTTTGGCAAACAAGAAACCTGCCTCAAAAGACCACTGAGTGCTGCCTCCCCATGGAGCACAGCACCATGCCAGTTTATGGATTGATTAACCTCGAAGGAAATTAGTAACACTGTGGCTGCCCTCGATGCATGAGGGTCCAAAGGAGAGCATGTTCACAGACACTTTTCTCTTGTGCCTCTGAAAAAGGGTATAGCCCTACTTGGGGAATATTTCAGGATGATTTTGCTGAACTGACTAGTTCTTTGCATCGGGCCAAGTTTCTAGACTGTTTAAGGAGCCATGTGGGATTCTGCACATGATCACATTCCCTTTTACAGATTAAGAAGCATAAACTTGCTGACTTGGATTTTTCTTAAATTCTCAAAGTTCCATTGTGATGGTTTCCAGTGCCATCCAAAGTTAAGTATTCACTGTTGCACTAAGGAGAGTCGAGTTTGAAGGATGGAGCAATGAAGCCTTGTGGTAGGTATCTGATGTGTGCTATATATCCTTGTACAAGTATGCTTTCTGGGGCAGGAGGAGAGCAAAAGAAAGGAGAGAGAAGCAAAAGCAAATGGAACAACTCCACTCCAAAATGACACTCTGCAAAGAAACAAATATCAAGAAAACAAGATGCATGTTTTAGTCCATATTCTAAAAGCTACTAGTTTGGTTGGGTCAAATTCTCAAGGTCTTCCTGTCCCACAGTGATGCCTTTAACCACAAAGAGTCCATTTTTCTCTAGCAAGTCCTAGGGTGGACACGTGGCCTGTAGAAGGAAGAAAGCAACTCTGGGCTCTATCAAGAACTCCGTGGTTGGAGGAAATGGGAAAGTTTAATGATTTCCAGGGAGGTTAGTCCCCTGGGGTTGTAGAGGGAAAGGAGGGGATAAGTAGCCACTTCTGAAGGTGAAACTAATCAGCTTCTTTGGGAATGGCTAAGACTAGGTCTAGCCATTGGTTTTTAGAGATAGTCTCCAAGGAAAGGGGAGCTGAATGGTTGCTATGGCAACTGGGTAAGAGAATTGGTCCACTTAACTGTCCCCATAGTAACTAAGCTCCTAGAGAGCTATGGAGGAATTAGTTATCTTAACACACTACTATTATCCCCATGGTAACCAATCTTTAAACGGGAGTGGTCAGGTTTATTGACCAAGGGTAGGAAAATCTTGATGCCCTAGAAAAAAGGTGGATAGGAGGCTGGGACAGGATTTTCCCTCTAGGCCTACCAGGGGTGTGTGCGCGCGCACGTGTGTGTGTATGTGCATGTGCACATGTGTAAATGCCTGTGTATTTGGGGCTGGGAAAAGGCTAAGGTGGCTGGGTGTGTGGGAGGTCTCTCTCTGTCCCCAACTCACTCATGGGTTGCAGTGGCAGTGCAGCTGGGAGGGCACCCCTTCCGGCTACACATTACCATTCTGGTGCAGGGTGCGCCGGCGCTGGCTCGACTGCAAGCTCAGGACCAGGTAGTGCCTCATAAACTCACTGAACCGCTTCTGATTGGCTAACTTCCGGGCCGACTTCCGGGCCCCTGTGAAGCCCCCAAACCTCTTCTGCAGCTGTTTCTGCTCCACCTCACCAGACTCCTCCGTGTTGGGCTCTGTATCTTCCTGTGCCTGGAGTGAAGTCTGGACGCGGGGTATTCGCTTCAGATGCTGCATCTCTGAGGCTTTTGACTGGTAAAGAGCGGCCACCACATGTTCGGGGTCAGCAGGACCGAGCTGCCAGGAGCCTCTGGCCAAGACCTTGGTGCACGGAGTCCAGAGAGGCCTGGGGAACACTTTCTCCTCACATTGGAGGATGCATAGCTGCAGAGACACAGGTGGGAAGAAAAGGAACAGGGACTCTCTGAATCTGGGGTGAGGGAATAGCTATGTCCTTATATCATCTGTATCTTACTGGAAGTGTCATTTCTCTTATGCGGGTAGTAGTTTTACAGGTTCATGGAATTTCAGAGTTGGAAAAAAGCAGAACTCCATAGTTTTACCAAGAAAGAAACCAGAGCTCAGAGAAGTGGTTGACATATACCAGGTTCACACAAAATGAAGTCATCCAAACTCCTTTGTCTCTGCCCCAAGCTTTCCCTTCTGCTCTGCCTCTTTGTCTCTCTATGAAGGTACCCCATCCCGGTGGAGTGGAGTTTGTGGAAGGAAGATTCTGTGCCTCTCTTTACCCCCTCTCCCCTCCCCACCCACTCATACCCTCCCAGCCTCTCCTTTTCATCTCCTCTACCACTGCCCAAGCACTTCTCAGGGGACAATCGTTCCTTATCTGATCCTTCCATCTCTGTCTTTGCCACTTGAGTCCACTTGAGGCCCCTGGCAGAATATTCTTCCTGAGGAGTAATTCTAACCACACTATTATCTTGCTCAAAACTGCCTGATATTTGTCTTTTCCACAAAATAGTTCCCAACTTGTGAGCAGACAATGCAGATACCTGGTCCAGCCCATGTTTTATGTCTTATTTCCATTTGCCCCCCCCCCCCCCAATACCTACTTTGGCCAGAGAGGGCTTCTCTTCATGATGCCTTCAACACCTTCATGGTTTCTTGCTCTGCCCCCTCTGGTGAGAGCACCCTGTCACTCTGTTTCCTTCCACCCACCCTTTGGGACTCAGCCACACTCCAGGGCTGCCCCTCATGATATCTCCTTTAATTTCCTCTCTTATCTGTATTCCCACTGAACTTTGGATTGCTCATGTGAGAATTTCAATGCTTGCAATAACTTCTATGGCAAATGCAAGAGGTAGGGCCACATCTTACTTATGTTAGTCCTTGAGATTTTTCTTTCTAGTAAACAGTAGACATTCTATTATATCCTATTAAATAGTGGACGTTGTAGTACATGGAGACATTTTGATTGTGTATTCATCTGCTAATGTCACCTAGACACCAGGGATGCTAAGAAAAATCCTCAGCGCACAGAAGAGTTCCCAACACTAAAGAACTGTCCAGTCCTAGAGTCTAGGATGGCAAATTTGAGAAAGCAGGGTATAGTGTCAGGGGGAAAAGCCCACTGAAGCATGGGACTTTGGAGCCGGAATGGACCACTGGGCACAGTTGTCATAGAAGAGGAGCCCAGATGATTGTTCCTTTGGTTTATAGATGTGGGTGGAAGCGTTACATCTAGAGGATACTAGGTCTTCTAAATACCCCTGGATTTTTAAGATCAGACAGATGGTAATTAGGTTTTGTGTCAATCCAGGAACACGAGATTTTTATGATCAAACCGGATGCTAAAGTCTGTACTCAGACTGATACATTGTTTGATAAATTAGACACAAAGCAAATCCTCTTCACTCTTAATTTAGGCGATGGTTTGAGGAAAATATGAGGAACCCAAAGTCACAATAGCGATTGCAGCACCAGATGGGCCTTTGAGCTTAATGTCTAACCCTCTGGTCTGGGGGCCTCACCAGCCTCTTCGCAGAAAAGTGTTAATGGCCTATTAAGTGAGCTGGACGCATTTCCGCATTTCTGCAGCTCAGCCTGATGATCCTGCTATATTAAGCCTGAGTTAGCGAGAGCATCTGGAGTCCCATATTGGTGCCAAATTGATCTGTAAAGCTGGGCTTGTGAGGAGGCAAAAGGCCATTGGAAGCAAAGGAGCAAAGGGCCATTGGAAGTCTGGACCAAAGATTAGGGTGTGGGCTGTGACTGGGCTTAGTGTGTTTGCCCAGCATGTGGTAGACAATGGGTTTAATTATCAGAGAGAAAGAAAAAAGATCAGGGTACAAAGTGGGGAACAGGCACATGGTCCTTTTGGAAAAGAAGAAAATCACTGAGATGGTCTAGTTCCCACCAATGAGGCAAATAACTTCTGGCCAAAGGACCTTTGGAAGCTATTTGCTCCAAGAGGCGCAGCAAGGACATTGGAGGACAGACCCCTGGGGATGGACACCTGGGCACCAAGAGGAGCAGCACAGAGGAAAACTACACAAGGAGCTTCTTCTGCAAGTTTCCTTTACTGAAGGAGGAAAGTAATTTCTTCTGCAATAGAGTTTTAGTAACTTTTCAACATATTTCCCCAGACTGTTTTTTTGGGGTTAGCTATCTTATTCTTTGTATTTAAACAACTCAGTGAATCTGATTTTCCCCTACTTGAATAGACTGAGGAAGAATCAATCACAATTAGTGAAAGGCAAGGATGTTGCAGTGGGTTTGGGTGTATGAGTCATTTACCAACCAAAATCATAGTTCAACAAAAAAACAGCCATTTACAAGGAGCATAAATAGAAAAATTCTTGATAAAGCAAAGATTCCAGAGGTCCTGTGAGAGCTCAGGGTTATGTCATCTGGTGGGGAGACTGGGGAGATGTGAGCCCCCATCATTTAGAGAGGATATACCACGGTTGCCAGATTTGGAAGTGAGGTGTGATTGCTGACATTCTGCATGTTTCAATAAACTTGAAAAATAGATTAAAAGTGAATACAAAATAGAAACAAAAATAAGGAGGCAGCTTGGTCCTGGGAGCAATCACTGATTGTGAGGCCTTTACAGTTCTGTTTTCTGACTTGTTCCGAAGAAGTAAAGCTATGAGTGTTGTCTGGAGTGCATCGGAGAAGTGGAAACAGGCTCCAAGCACTTTACTACTCTGCAAGACCCAAGAGCAGAAACCTGGCTGCAGCGGATGTGCCTGGTAGGAAATAGGGACCTCAGAGTCTGCTGGAACCCACAGATGTGTACATGGTGCACCACTGTCTGCTGTCCACGATGCCCTTTGGGTCTCAGATTGGCCACTCTGTGATGCCCAGGCCTTATGGAAAGATAGATCCACAGGCACCCATGACAGCTGGGACATGCTGAGTCAGATTTTGGAGCCAAACGCAGCTCACGAACCTCATCCCGAAAGAATTTTATTTTACTCTCTCATCAGGCCTAGGGAAAGTGAGGTTGTAGTTGAAGGTCACTTTGTAAAGCACCCTGATGCTGTTAAGTTTCATTCTGCAAATGAGGGTGACTGAACGTGTACTTTAAACAATTTATTACGGCACAAGACACATTGCTCTGAATCCCCCTCACTTAGGATACACTTATCCTGCTGTCCTTGCTATTTTCTGAAGCAGTTCTGCAAGTCTTCTGGTGTCTTTATGAAGTACGATGAACAGTATGATGAAAGCTCCTACTGAGTGCTGCCCAGTGGAAGGGTGGGTTTGTAAGAATATTACATGTGGTGTGTCCTCCTCTGCTTTGCTCACTGAATGTGATACATACGACTTCTGGCTCTTCCCCAAACTCAAAATAACCATAAAGGTTAAGCATTTTGAATTGATTCAGGACAGTGATGCAGCCACATCTGCGCAGTTGAAGACACTCACGAAGGAGAACTTCCAGAACTGCTTCAGAAACTGTCAAGAATGATGGGATAGTGTGTTTGAATTGATGGGGAAGATCTGAATGGGATTCATGGTAGTGTGTTTTTCAGTTACATCTTCTACACTATATTTGGGGTCACAGAGGCTACACCTCACTGGCTTCCAGGTGGGGCAGGGACTCCTTTCACCAGAGATGCCAGGAACTCTGCTGGGGCTCTGCTTCCTTTGGCCTGCAGTGGGGACCACCAGCCTGACCCTGGCACCTCCCTGGCCCCTCCAGACTGGCCCTGACCTCGGTCACTCCCTCCCTCCTTCCTGTCTCTGGCCGGGTCTCCTGGAAGCCTCTGTCTTAGTCCATGAAAGCCCCACTCTGCCCTGACCAAGCTGTCGTGACTCAGCAAAGCCATCTTGGACCATGGTAGAGAACCTATGGCACAGGCTGTTTGTTGTCATTGAAAACCCTATTATCCTCATTGTCCTAGGAGGTGAAAGTGAATCTGGGCTTTACAGAGGGAGGAGGTGGGAGGGGGGTTCAGGCGTGACTGGAGGGCTGGGCAGGAAGAGGTGTTGCGTTTACCTGGAGCTGTGGAAGGGACTGGGAAGGTGGGTCTGAGGCCAGGAGAGATCAGCAGTGCAGGAGTGAAGGCTGATTGTGTGGATGGGATGTTAGAGGGAGAAGGGATGCAATGGGAGGTGAAGCAGCACCGCCCCCAGCTGGTGCCGGGATTATACCCTGAGTCTTGGCGCTGAGCTGCCTAGTTCTCCCTTTAGCTTTTCTTTTGAGATGGGGTCTTGCCCAGGCTGGGTTTGACTTGTGATCCTCCTGCCTCTGGCCCCTGGAGTGCCAGGATTATAGGGCACACGACTGCATTGGGCTAGAAGTAGGGTCTCTTACGTTTAGGGGTATGAAGAGGAACAGCAGCTAACACAGAAGGCTGGAAATGAACAGCTCGAGGGAGGAAGAGGCACAGGACCCAGGCAAGGGAACCGAGAGGACAGACCCTGAGAGAGGGTGTGGTGCTCAGGCCAGGCCCTCAGAGGGAAGAACAGGGGTGAAAAAGGGAAGGATGACCTTGACTGAGTCCTCTGGTAGGCTCCTCCCAACTGCAAGGTTGCTATGAGCTGCTGCAGTGGTGGCCCAAGATGGACACAGCGTTCTCCATGAGTGTGCATTTGCCTTAAGGAACGGTGGTTGCTTTGGCTGTTTTGAAAGACTGAGGAGTCTGAAATGTGGCCTCTTGGAAGAAGTGTGATGGACTTCAAAGGGAAAATATAATTGAATTTTACTGGATTTAATAGGAGAGGACTAGGCTAAAAGTGAAGGAGGTAAGAAAACAGTTTATTTAATGAATAAAAATTTAACACTGAATTTGCACTTCAAGTTGGAAACTTAAAACCAAGAAAAACATTTTGGGTACTTGGAGTTCATTGTAGGATTACCTGTAATATCAAAAATGGAGGGGGATATATGTGGGTGGCAATGGCAAAGTAGGTGATGCTATACTAGTGGGAAGAAAGAACTTCAAAGAATATGGAATAACATGGGGATGTTATCTAAATACTGTAGTAAGAGGAAGAAGTTGGGATTAAAGATGCTTTCATTTAATTTCTTATGTAGTTATTTTTATGGTACTGGGGATTGAACCTAGGGCCTTTGCACTGAGCAATACCCCTGCTTTTCTTTATTTTTTATTTTGAGATAGTCTCACTAAGTTGTTAAGTTGTCCAGGCTGGGTTCAAATATGGCAACCTTTCTGCCTCAGCCTCAAACTGCTGAGATTATAAAGGTGCACTGGTATGTTGGCTAAGAAGCATTAGTTTAATACCCGAAGTGATCAGTCAAAGTGGGTAGGATTTTGGCATTAGGTGGTAATGTGGAAAGACCCCAGGGTTCTGGGTTGGAAGATACAGTTCGAGTCCACATCTGTTTCCTCCTGGCCACAAGACTGGACAGGAGACACACGGGGGAGGATGGAGTTTCTCAGTCAGTGTCTGGTTCAGAGTGGAGGGAGGAGGGCCTACCTCCAGGTTGAAGCTGTCCGGAGCTGGGCTGAGCTCTTCCCGGCAGGTGAGGCAGTCCCTGGGACAACTGCTGAAGGCGCTGGAGAGGAGGCTGAGCAGCAGGAGGTCACAGAGCAGGATTTTCATGGTGCAAGAGCAGGGAGCAAGGTGCTGAAACACGGGAGGATGCACAGTAATTAGGTCGGCCATATGGGGGAACGCAGGATACCCCCATAGTTATGAGATCGCCACCTGAAGGAACAGATACTCAGGGTGCAAGTGTCCTGGTCCTGTCTGCCAGGACTAAGTTCACGCTAGAGTCTGGGCTAGAGTCCAGACTCCTGAGGGGGTGCCTCATTCCTGCCACTCTGCGGCCCACATTACCACTTCAGGAGCAGCTGCAGGCTGCAGAGACAGTTTTGCTGAGAGCACAGATGTCACTTTGCAGCTGCTCTAAGTCAACCTCTCCAAATCTCAATTTCCATTGCTACAAAAGTGGGTGGTGTCACCTGCCTTGCCGTGTTCTGTTGTGGAGATGAAATGAGATCTGCAAGGAGTTTTGCAGAGTGCTGTGGAGGGTCCAGTGAGCACAGTCTGAGACTGATGAGTGACTCAGGGCCTTCCTTGCTCTCTTCCCCAGCCTGCCTAGCCCGGCCTGTGCTATGGTCTGAGAGCCTGTGTCTTTCCAAACTCCATATGTGGAAACCCTAAGCCCCCAGCGCTGGGATCAGGAGGTGGGGCCTTGGGGGTGGGGTGGATGAGAGATGAGTGCACTCATCAGAGATTCATGGGTCTCCATAGCCCCAGCCACCCAGTGAAGACACAGCAAGAAGGTGCCATCTGTGAACCAGGGGTTGGGTCCCTAAGACAGTGAATCTGCTGGCATCGTGATCATGGGTTTTCAGCCTCCAGAACTGTGAGTGATACACTGCTGTTGTTTATAAGACATCCAGTCCAGGGGGTTTTGTTATAGCAAACAAAAAGGCTAAGACAGCTGGTTTCCTGGGGATAGGGCCATGATATTCACCTGGCCATCCTACATCAAGCACAGGACCTGCCCTGTGCTTAGAATTATTGGAATTGTTTATAGAAAAATGAACAAAGAATCTATTCTAGATAGTAGCACCAATGCTGAGTCAGAACAGTAGATTCCCTGAAAGATGGGTGTAGTTTCTTTAGTCTCTCTATCATATTTCTCCTTGGCCCAAACTTCTTGAATCAGAAAGCTGTTTCCTCAGACAAGATCATTCTGGATTCCCGTTGAACCATCTTTACTTGGAAGATAAAATGGCCAAGGGAGGGGTTGGAGGGTTAGCTCAGTGGTTCTGGCGAGGGTCCTGAGTTTGACGCCCGGTAACCACATACAATGCTGGGCGTGGAGACTCACGCCCACCAGCAATCAATAGCACATACCACAGTGCCAGGCGTGGTGGCTCACGGCTGTCATCCCAGCACTTGGGAGGCAGAGACAGGAGGATTGCTGAGTTCAAAGCTTGCCTAGGCTACATAGTGAGCTCAGAGCCAGCCTGAACTACAAAGGGAGACCCTGTCTAAAAAAAAAAAAAAAAAAAAAAAAAAAAAATGGCCAAGGGAACAAGAGGGCTTTTTGGAAATAGAAACGTTCTCAGTTGAGGTCATAGGGAGCGAGTTTATGCATTTGTCCAAACCCATTAAATTGTATATTTAAATTCTGTGCATCTCAGTGGATGTAATTTTCCCCTTAATAAAGAATTTAGCCTAGAGAACAAAGAATTGGCTTGTTGCTTTTTTATCAGGCTGCCCTGAGAAAACGCACAGGCTCATGCTATTCAAGCATCGTCTATAGACCTGCTGGGGTCTTGGGAGAAGTGCAGAATCTTGGGCCCCAGCCCCAAACCACTGACTCAAGACCCATGTATTCAGCAGGATTTTGCGGTGACGTGTGCACACAACAGAGTCTGAGAGGTGCAGGTGTGAGAAGCTCGTGAAACACTCCTGTCAGCAGGAGAAGGGAGGGGTCCTGTAGCCGGCCAGGGCCAACAGAGGCCACATTGGGAGCCCACGTGGCTCTCCTTTGTACAGTGTGCTTTCAGACTATGGGGATAGTGACTATGAGGGTGCTCAGGAAATGTCTGTTCAGTCCATGGGTTAACAGTGGGGAGTGGTGCTGAAAACAAGCAAGAGTTTGCCTGGAGGTGCCGACCCAGGAAGCCCGGGAAGCAGCATCTTCAAAGGCACCAGGGAGTTCGGTCATAGCCTGTTGGGGACTGGTGAGCAGGCAGATAGCTCTCAGGTCACCTGCCCACTCCCCGAGGCCAGTGTCTGCTGAAGGGGGCTGGTCTGGATGGAACAGTCTTGTTTGGTCCCCCAGGGGGATTGCCTTTTATCCCTCAGCTACGCCATGTCTCAGGCTAACAAAGAATAATCATCTATATCCATGAATGTGTCTCAGATGCAGTTTCTTCCTCTTTATTCCAAGGGCCAGTGCCTTAGTTGAAATTTATTACCTTGTTACTGTAATAGCCTCCCAATTAGTCCACCTAATGATTTGGCTTCCCTCCAAATCTGATGATGTCACTTCCTTCTTGAAATAATCACATAACACCCAAGGATACCAGGAAAAATGCCAAGGACTCAACTGAGCACTGCTTCACCTATCACATACTCTGTGTCACTTCTAGTCCCAAGAAATACAGTTCCGGCCACATCAGTCTCAGTGTCTTTGCACCTTGGAACTGGCTGCTCCTTCCTGGAACACCCTTCTCCAACTCACGCCTCCTGCACGCACCAAGGAGAGTTGCCCAGAAGCCACTGCCACTTTCTGGTCTGAGCTCGACTTATCTGCTGTTTTGGGATCTCACAGTGGGAAGCAAGGGAGTCTCGTGTGCCACCGCTGTGATGACATGGGTACCCCAGAGCAGCGCTGCAGGGTTGTGTGACACAGGTCTCATGGGCTCAGTGGAGGGTCTCCTGATTGCGGATCTCAGTCCACAACTTGCTAGCTGTCCTTGACCTTGCAGTTCCTCACCTATAAGCCTAGGAGACTCCTAGTGCTGATCTTGTGTAACTATTACAGGGTTTGTGTTTGCAAGCAGGCAAAAATAGCACCCAAGGTGTAATGAGCTCTTTTCTAAGTAAGCAAGTGCAGCACACAGCACGCACTCTCCAGCGCTCCCACTGCCCCTCTCCCAGCACTAAGCCCTCTATACTGTAATTTTGGACTTGGGCCATACCATGCTGGGGCTCCAGTGCATGCCTGTAGGAGACTGGTTACAAATGGCCTCTAGGCACAGCTGGGTTGAGGGTCAGTGTTTGGCCTGTGCAGGTAGAATAGACAAGCTTGGAAGCTTTTCTTCCCAAGTAAAAATCTACTTTACATTGTGAACAGCCACTACATACACAGTAGAACACAAGCCAGTCTTAAGTCAAGGACTGCCTAAGTCCTTCCTTTGTTTAGTTTGAGAATTGGCTTTAATTTCTTATCCTACTCACTTTTCATCTTTTTAGTCTGGAGATATTTTTGTTGAATTTGTCCAGAATGGCATGGCTGTACCCTCCATGGCCACAGGATGGCAGTGGCTGAATGTTGGAGAAGAAAGGATGGGAGGTGGGAGGGTGCAGCAAAAAGCCGAGTTGAAAAGTTGTGACAGATGTTAATGAAATGCTTCCCCGCTGAGGTTTTTCATCAGTGTTATTAACTGAGGCAACTTCACATGCAGGAAGTGATTGGTGCTTTGATATTGTTATCTCAAACTCAGGATACATAGGACTTAGGGGCGAGGAGAAGCCATGAAATGGGGGCCCGGCACAGTCATTATGCACTCCATCAGGTAGCGGGCTGCTCGGAAAACACAAGGTTCCTTTGTTTGGATTTTGGTGACACAACATTGAATGTACTCAGTGTTCTCTGTGCCTCCCTATGGCCAAAGACTCACCTCTTGTCAGGTCTCCAGTCTCCCCTCAGGTCTAAGCTCACCTTTAAATTGTATGAGTGCAATTTGCTCTACAGAATGATTGTATTCATTATGGGGGCAGTAATCCATGCAAATAGCGCATTTCAATTCTTTTTATGTCCCCTTCCTTCCCCCCTTCTCTCCTCCATTGTCACTTGGTTCCTTTCTCATTTGAGAATGATCTATCTCCCTGTCTCCTATTATCTTTTATTTTTATTCTTACTTTAACACATGGATACAGCTGTTATTTAGAACCCACCTAGACTCGAGGCTGCCCATTCTCCCCTGCCACCCAAAAAACCCACTGAATGGGACAACGCAGTTCCATGTCACAGGTGGCCTCCAGTTTTTACATGCAGTGATTACCTAAGTAGAAATCAAAACGTATAGAATAGCGTTGTTAGGACAGTCATGTATGTGCCTGGGCATGTTAGATTCGAAACTTTGAAAACTCAGCAGAAGCTTTCATTTTGATCCCCCAGTACCAGGTGGTGGAAGTCAGGGCCTCACACATGCTAAGCAAGGGCTCCACCACAGAGCCGTATCCTCAGTATGTTTTAGAAATCTCAACTATGTCTATATGCGTGTCTGATGTTCTGAACGTGCACTGATGTCATTAAGATGAGACCGAGTGCTTTGCTAATTCATGAGTTATGTTTTGTTTGAAGCTTCTCCTTTGCCAGTGGGACTGCAGGTGAGTTATTTCATCCCTGAGAGTCTCAGTGTTCCCAACTACAAAATGGTGATGATGACAGGCTCTTTCTATTTATTTGTTAGCCAACAATGACCATCAGGAAGTATAATGTGCCTGAGTCTTTTGAATTTCACCTGGTTTGTATTTCATCTGTGAGCTGAGCTCAGCTCAGTGTGGCAACAGTTTAATCAGGGCATTTTGTATCAAGTCAAGAAATGTTCAATTGGGCTGGAGATTTAGCTCAGTGGTTCTGGTGCCTACCTTGCAAGCGCAAGGTCCTGAGTTCAATCCCTGGTAACCACATACAATGCTGGGCCTAGTGACTCACGCCCACCAGCAATCAATACCACATACCACAGTGCCGGGTGTGATGGCTCACACCTGTAATCCCAGCACTTGGGAGGCAGAGACAGGAGGATTGCTGAGTTCCAGGCTTGCCTGGGCTACATAGTGAGCTCAGGGCCAACCTGAACTACAAAGCAAGACCCTGTCTCAAAAAAAAAAAAATGTTCAATTACCTTTTATATAGGTAATGATAGCTCATAAACTCAATTGCGTCTTGCTGGTCATAAAGATCAAATACTACTCTGACTTCACCTTGATCTACGTGCGTGCACTATGGCTTCCAAGGGCAACAAAATGAGCTGCTTTTCTGTTTGAGGATTACATATCCACCTTTAGCTGAAGCTCAGCCCTGGTTGAATTTTGTTCTATGACCTGTTAGAAAACCTGTAATTTTGGTGGTTTTAATGGAGAAGGAAAACGGGGCCTCACTTCTTCTAGAAGCATGTATGCCCCCCTTTCTTCAATTACATGTAGGGAATATTGTCCTTTGCAGGATGTAAATAATGTTTGTATTCACATATACCCCTTACCCTAGAGTTCATTTTCTCCTGTCTGCAATAAACATAAACTCATAGATTATACAGTTGGCCTGAGGTCATCCAGTTAATAAGTAGCAGAGCCAAGGCTTAAACTCAGGTGTTTTGACTTCACATTGTGCATTCTGGGCAACTGTAAACTCCACAGGTTCTGCTTTGGGAAGGTGGAAAATTCTGATGGAGTCTTGACAGATAATCTCATGACTACTGCAAGTAAAGCATGCTGTGCCAGGCCCAGTGCCAATGGCTTCATAAACACCCAACCCATGGGGTAAGTGTGATCAGCCCCATTTGACAGGTGAGCCTTGAAGAAGACAGAACAGGAAGAGGCAGAGCCTTCTGGTTCCCCAGCTCCTGTTCCAGGCCTTCCTTCCGATGGTCACGTAGGTGAGAATCTAAGGGTATTCTGTGGCATTGGGGCCCGGGCTAGCCTCACAGGTCATACTTCTCAGCTGTCCCTGTCCTGGGCCAGGGAGGGACAGCTGTGGCCCACCAGCAGCGCACTGGGGAAATGGACTGTTCCTCAGCCTGGGTCCTCAGACCCACTGCAGATAAGACTTCTATGCTGAGCTTGGCTTCTTTGCCAACTTTAGATTCTTTTCCTCCTCTGATGGACACATTTACTTTTACAAAGGTCTCTGTTATGCTCTATGTCCTCATCTGGAAAAAGGGGAATGGTACACAGGACACAGTGACAAAGTTACTGCCCACCCTGCACAGGCCCAGGTTGCCTTGGCTGGGAGCTGTGAGCGAGTGGAAGGCAGTTGCACAGAGACAAAGGCCGTAGGTTCTAGACTTGGCTTTGTGTTACCCGTGGGACCTCAGCCTCTGCTTCTCCGTTTGTAAAGGAAGTTGGATAGGTGGTTAATATTCTTTATTTTATGAATGGCCAGATATTTGTCTCCTTCAAGTAAAGAGTGGGGCTTTGATGTGCCACAGCAGGAGGAGAGATGCTTAGCTATCATTCTGTTAGCTGTTCCCCAAATACTGCAAATAGAATTTAAATAGACTTTTAAAAGCCTGTATTCACTTTTGTAAAGTCATTCTGTATTCTTTGCAAAAAGATTAGAAAAACAAACAAGAGAGCAGTGGATGTGGGCCAATGATCTACAACCTTCTTTAACTTTGTATTTCTTGCAATTAGCTTTTTTAAAAAAAATTTAAATTGACATAACCGTTGTACCACAGTGTGACATTTCAATATCTGTGTTTGATGCCTGACAAACTGGGATCACTAGGCTATCCATCACCTCAAACATTTATCATTCCTTTGTGTGGGAGCAAACTCCTATTAGGTATTTAAAAATAAATGATAAATAATTTTTATTTTGCATTTTGAGACAGTGGTTTGTGATCCTTTTGCCTTAGCCTTCTAGTGTGCTGAGATTACAGACACATGCCACCATGCCTGGCTTAGCAGTCAGTTTTAGTAGACATTCCCAATTTATTTATTTAGTAATTATATACATTATAAAATCCACTAAAGTACAAATTAAGGAACTCATTATTTTGTGATTAAACAAAATAAAAGTCTCATTTCTGGAAGCTCAGGGAGGTAGCCAGGTAGACTTGCTCCTATGGGACACTGGCCTGGCCTTTCATATTAGGTGACATTGACCATGAATACGCAGTAAACCAAGGGTCCTGCTGGCTCTGTGTCTCTGGCCCTGGCACCATATGGTTCCATCGGGATCTCCACGCATGTTCCTGGCTGGATGGATGAGAGGATGAATGGAACATGGAGGTGGGGTGATCACAGGATCAGTGGGAGCAGAGGGGTTGACCTTGAGCTATGCTGAGCTGGGTGGCGGCTGCTGAGACAAGCCAAGCCCCTCCCTAGGCACACTGGGCCCTTCAGAGGTGCGGAGTGAGCCTGGGCTTCTGCAATGCTCAAGCAGGTGTTCAGATTCTGAGAAGCCACAGAATTTTGGAAAGTCAAGAAGGAAAGTGCTCGTAGCCTGTCAAGGGAATCAGCTTGTCTCCAAATTAGTGAGCCCCGAATCTCTCAGCTCGTTGTGGCTAGAAGGAAACGTGCATGTTACACAATAGGTACAACTGCAGACATTTCAGCAAAAGTGGTCAGAAAACCCACTTTACCAGTGAGCTCTCAGCAATTCAAGCCACTACAAGCTACTGCCATGGTCACTCCTTGCCTTGGAAGGCTCCCCCTCTCCTAAGGTGCCTGATGGGGAGCTCCCTCCCACCGCCAGGACAAAGGTCTCTTGTGGGTTGGGGGAATGAGAGAGCTGGGGAGAGAAGGATCCCAGAGCCATCTACGCGAGTTGAATGCCTGACTGAGCCGCACGTTCCTTTCCCGAGCATGTGTCCATGAGAATAAGCTCGCCGGCAAGTTTGGCTCCCTGCCTGGCACACCAGAAGGGTTCGCGAGATGCTCATTCCTTTGCCCTGCCTTTGTGTTTTGGGTCTGCTGTCACCTCCCTCTTCAAAGCCCCTGGCCGGTCCTCCTTCTCCCTATGGGTTCACTTCCTGGGATCCTGGAGGAAATGCTCCTCGCCCAAATTGCCATGCAGTTTAATCATGCCCAGCCCTGCGTTGTCCTCTGATTATTTCACAGGCATTTGTGTTGGGTCCTGGTATTAGTTTCTAAGCATCCCTGACTGTTGAGGGGACACTGGCTGGAGCCAGGAAACCAGTGCCCCGTCCTGTTCCTGCCACGCATGGAACAAATCACTGAGCCTTTCAGCTTCAGTCTCAACCATAACTTGGAGATAATCACGGGGCTGTTGCCGGGGATAATGGGTGTGAAAGTGCCTAAATCACTGCGGCAACGTCAAGTGCCGTTATTATCACCTCTGTTGAATCTCAGGAGCCCTGGTGTGCGCAGCCGATAAATACCTGATTGATTGAAGATGAAATAGCTTGGTGACAGCTCCGGGTTGCAGCCTAATCCGGCAATTACTCCCTTCATTGACAATGCAAAACCTTCTGCGTTGTGTAAATCCCTAAGTACCCCCAGCCTTCAGCTGCTAAACCAGGAAACGCTGCCCTGGGAGGAACCAAACTGCACCCTGAGAAGACGACCCTAGGTTGCAACGCAGCACGCTGAATGGGCGGCGCTGGGAAGCACGGGGAAAGGCAAACGCTGCTCCTTTTACTGAAAGGTGGCCTTGGACAGGTGCCCCGCAGGAGACTCAGCCCAGCGAACACAAATCCTTTCTGTTAAAGGTATCATGGCATCGGGGGAGCTGGTAGAAAATTTCCCTGCCGCACTTTGGGAAGGGGGTGTGTGCAGCAGCCACCCACAGGCAGAGAGAAAGAGCAGTCTTTTCTTGGGGAGGTTTTGATAAGAAGCCAGGCAGTTACTTTTTTCCCTTCTGTGTTGAGGACTCTGGTTTGGACTTGCTGGCAAATGCAGTGCGAAGCTCATCTTTTGTTAGTCTCCTGAACAATGTTATCGGTTATAATTGGGGCAATTATGGGCTGCTCGAGAAGCTAAACACAGATGTTTCAGCCCGGGATCAGGGTATTCAAGTCCAAAGCAGCTTGCTTTAAATAGTCCCTTCCCTGAACCATCCTGCCTTACTTGAAATTCCCCCAGAACTTGCCTGTGTTGGGAGTAAGACGGGGGAGGTGGGGAGACGACAGACAGGACAGAGACGCACAAAGAGGAGGAGGAGAAGGCAGCGGTGTTGAGAGTTTAGATGCTGCAATTCATGAATGGAGTATTCCATGAGACCCAGGCAGAGACGGGAGAGACGAGTGGTGGGGAAGAGATGCCAAGAGAGCAGGGAAACCCCAAGTTGATCGGGGTCTGGGAGACCAAGGTCATGCCTGAGGAAATTCACTATGAAATTCACTCCATGTGGCTCTCTGCCTTTAGCAGCATACACAGGTGGAGTGAGACCTGTAGGTCCTGCCTAAGAAGCAATGTCTACTCAGACTGGAACCTCAAATGCAAAAGGCACTGAGTTCAGTGAAACCGGGGAGCAGCCCGCGTGCAGCAGAGGAGGACAAGAAGCCGAGAGAAATCCCTCTCTGGGGTCCCCGGGATCCTGAAATGCAAGCCCCCTCCTAGTGCCTGCTCCTGTGAGCATCTCTTCTCCAGGGGAAGCAGCAACCAAGTAGGGTCCACAGCCCTGGAAACAAAACTTTTCCTCATTTCCAAGTTCAGGGTTTTCCCGCCCCCCCCTTCTGCATCTTTCTCTGAGATATAAAAAGAAAAAACAAAAAATCCCAACCAAACCCTTGGCCCTCCCTCTTCCCCACCATCGGAGCCCTGAAAATAAGATGAATGAAGAAATCATCTCACAAGAGGCCAGCAGCAGGCAGGCTGCACAAAGGACCGAGGCGGAGGGGCTGGCCCGGGCTGCCCCACTCTCCCCAGGCAGTTTGTCACGGCGGGTTGCACGCGGCTCCTACCTGGGCGCTGGTTGTCCGTTGCCGGCTGCCTGGGCTGAGGTTCCGTCCCTCTGTGGCAGCCACACCAGCATATATAGCCTCCCCCACGCAACAGCCCTCCCCTTCTCTTTGCAGTCTCCTACCTTGGTGACACATGCATACGGTGACCCCCTCGGCCCCCACATGGCAGCACCCCAACCCTTCCAGACTGTCCCCCCTCCCGCTAGTTCTGCCACCAGACCTGTGACAGGCCACCTCCCCGTCAGTCTAGCCTCACGCCGGCTTCACCTGGGCTCAGTGTAGCCAGGATCCCACAGCTTCCTTTCCGCTGCTTCCCCAGGCTCTGTGAGCTCCGCCGGGGAACTCTGGCAAGATGCTCAGCTGAAAGGACTCCTGGCGACGTGACCAGGCAGACCCCAAATCCTGGCGTCTCCTTGAGCAACCTTTTGCCTGAGGAGGGGAGGGCGGGCAGCAGGCAGGAGGGAGGGGCTGCCAGGGCTAGGCTCCCACCAGCTCCAGAAGCCCAGAGCTGAGCTCAGCCAAGCCCTGTCCCAATGTCACAGCCCCACAGTCAGCAAGAGCCAGGACACTGAGGGGGTGGCTACCTGCTAGGGGCTGGGGCAGGATGTGTGTCTACAGGTGCCCTCTGTGTGGCACAGTGGGTGGACTTCTAGATGTCCTGTTGGAGCTGCTGACTTCTCTCTATGATCCTCACATCCTCCTCTGTGAAATGGGTCCCCAGCCCCAGGACACCAGGAGTGGAGCCGGGAGAGCTCAATTAATAACAGTCATGCTGTGTCCTTCCTGGTCTGGCCCTTGGCACATGATGGAACCACTGCAGTCTGGGCAGCTGTGTCAGCGTCCAGGATGCTCCTGTGCCTTCCTGGGCAGGAAGCTGGGGAGCTGTTGAGCATGTGCTGCCCCCCGTCCCTGCCCCCGGTCTTTCTCCTTATAGCTCACAGGCAGCCCTGTGCCAGTGCAGAGCCGGATGCATCTTGGGAGGCCCTACGCTTGTTCCAGGCCCATGCACCAAGATCCCACCCCCAACTTTCCCAAAGTCCCAACCCTGGCTTGGGGCAGTCAAAGAACATGAACACATCCCCAAATGGCAAGTGCTGGTCTTCGGTGGCCCTGGGTTGGGGTGGAGGTTAAGATCACCCCCTGTCCTGACCCTCACCAGGCCATTTTCTTTCCAGCACTGTGGAAGTGGTCCGCAGGGTGAATGTGCTGATGTTGCACAGTGGATACCCTACCCAACCCCGTGTACCCCCAAGCCATGAATTTTATGCAATGGGAACCTGGATAAAGGGAAAACAGATAAGTAGCACACATGGCCAGGTGAGCTACTCGAGTCCTGAGAATAAAACTCCTTCCCAGCTGTGTTCCCAGGAGAAGGGCCCAGGTGAGCAGCAGACGGGTGACTTCTTGATGATTTTACACTCTTGTTACTACAGGTCAGAGAAATGGCGTGTCTGCTGCATGTCACGGGAGTAGTTTTGCACCCTAATGTATTAGGAGCCTGTTTTCCCTCAAGATGTAGAAGCTTTGTGGGTCACTTGCCCAATGCCCAGCCCACCATTCTTCCCTTGATTTTTTTCTAGGGGGCAATGTGGTCAGCTAAAAGAACACAATTCCTGTCTTTTCACATAATTCCAATAGCCAATGAGACTCAACTAAATAGCCTTTGGGTGGGACTTCTAGGGGAGGTTTTTTAAAGAGGCCAGCTCAGCTGAAGAAGCCTTTTCTGTTCCTTCTTTCACAGAAAAAAAAAAAAAAAAAAAAAAAAAAAAAAACCATGATGGTGGAGCTCCAGCAACTGTTTAGATCATGAGACAACTCCGAGGATGAAAGCCACAGCCAAAGCTGATGGAGGATAAAAGTAAAAGGTTTCTAAGTCCCCCATGATTATGGAGCTGCTGCCATATCAATTCTGGGCTTCCAACTTTTTCCTTTTTATTTATTCATTTATTTATTTTTTTTTTTTGAGACAGGGTCTTGCTTTGTAGCTCAGGCTGGCTCTGAGCTCACTATGTAGCCCAGGCCAGCCTCGAACTCAGCAATCCCCCTGCCTCTGCCTCCCGAGTGTTGGGATTACAGGCGTGAGCCACCACGCCCGGCACTGTGGTGTGTGGTATTGATTGCTGGTGGGTGTGAGTCACCACACCCAGCATTGTCTGTGGTTACCGGGATCAAACTCAGGACCTTGCGCTTGTGAGGCAGGCGCCGGAACCACTGAGCTAAATCTCCGGCCCTCTTTTATTTTTAAAGAAAAGACCCCTAAGCCTTGATTTCAGATATCAGTAGGGTATCCGTATATGTTGCTGCATAACAAGCTCACTCTGAGGCCTTGGGGTGGGGCAGTCACCCCACTACTATCACTGCCCGTGCTTTCAGATGGCTGTCCCAGGCTATCCCCACCAGGTTGAGTGGACACTACAAAGTCCCAGGACAAAAGAGGCCACCAGCATCCCTGGTCACCCTCCCTGTTTTACTTTAGCTGTGCATTTGGATTTTGTTACATGGGTGGAAAGACCTGTTCTGTCCCTGGTCATTCCTGGAATGTTCTGGAAGCTGAGTGCTGTGAAGGGCAGAAAAAACAGAGGGGAAATCTCTTGACTTCTCCAAGCTTTTCTTTCCTAAGTTTCTATGGGGAAGTGCTGAGCTTGGCCTGGACATCTATCACTTCAGACAGGTGAGTGTCCAGGCGGACAGCTGGCCCTTCCTCAAAGGGAAACAAAGCAAAGGAAGGCTTTGAGTTGGGCACCCACTCATGGGGCTCCCTGAGTCCCCCTACTTAGCTCTTTCCCTTCTCAGGGCAAAGAGCACCTCCTCTAAGTGCAGTGCAGCCACCGGAGTAGCAGGACGTGTGACCCTCGGCACCGCTCTCTGGTTCTCTCCTTAGGGACTGCAGAGCAGGGTCCCAAATGGAAAAGCTGCTTCTGATTTCTGAAGAGGGCAAGCCCACTTCACATTTTAACATACCTTTATGTTGGACTCAAATGGACTTTAAAAATAGACACACTTACATCTTTTAAAATTAGACCCATTTTAAAAAATAGACACATCTACATCTTTACAACAAAATATGGCAGGACTTTGGAACTATGGAGGGCAAGTAGGATTTTAGCAACAGTAAGAAGGAGGCTTTTGATTGTCTTCTCCTTTGGTGCTGAGGATGGAGCCCCAGCCTCTTGCACGGTAGGTGAGTGCTGTTCCGCTGAGCTGTTAACTGACACACAATAATTTCACATATTTACAGGGCGAGTGTGATATTGTGATACATGCATTCAATGTGAAATGACCACATCAGGGCACCATCACCTTAAACTTTTATTGATTCTTTGTGTTGGGGACATTCAAAGCCATCTTTTCTAGTTATTTAAAAATACACAGTAAATTATTGCTCACTGTGCTATAGAACATTAACCCTTACTCCTTTCACCAATCAGTTTCACACTTGTTAACCTACCATTCTTTATTCTCACTTCTTCTCCTCCCCTAGCTTCTCATAACTACTGTTCTATTCTATGCTGCTATGATTTTGTTTTTTAAAGATGGGGTCTTGCTATGTTGCCAGGTTAGTCTCAGAATCTTGGGCTCCTGCTTCAGCCTCCCAAGTAGCTGAAACTACAGGTGCTCACCGCCCCGCAGAGCCAAGTACACCTTCTTGAGCTTCCATACGTGGGTGAGAACAGGGAGTACTATATGTCCTTCAGTTCTACCTATGTTGCTGCAAAAGACAGAATTTTATTATCTTTTCTTGGCTAAGTAATATTCCATTGTATGTATGCCATCATTTTATTACCTGCTGTGTCCCTAGAGACATGGATTACATGTCTTGGCTTTTGTGAATAGCTAGCAGTTTTACTTTAATTTTTCTGAGAAACCTCAATATCATTTGTCATGACAATGTAACTGATTTTCATCCCCACCAACAATGAATAAGAATTGCCTTTGGGCCGGAGGGTTAGCTCAGTGGTTCTGGCACCTGCCTTGCAAGTGCAAGGTCCTGAGTTTGATCTCTGGTAACCACATACAATGTTGGGCGTGGAGACTCACGCCCACCAACAATCAATACCGCATACCACAGTGCCGGGCGTCTTGGCTCACGCCTGTAATCCCAGCACTCGGGAGGCAGAGGCAGGAGGATTGCTGAATTTGAGGCTTGCCTGGGCTTCATAGTGAACTCAGAGCTAGCCTGAACTACAAAGTGAGACCCTGTCTCAAAAAAAAAAAAAAAAGAATTGCCTTTGTACACACCTTTGGCACCACTTGTGTTTTGTTTTGTTTTTGTTTTTTTGTCTTGTTGGTGCTGGCCATTCTTCTCCCCCTCCCAGTTTTGACTTTTTATTGACACACACACACACACACACACACACACACACACACACACACACACACACACACATTTTGACAGGGTCTCACTATGTAGCCCAGGCTGGCCTTGACTCATGGTGATCTTGCTGCCTGAACCACCTGAGTGCTGGGTCTGTAGGCATGTGCCACTACGCAGAGATAGTACATGTTTTCACTTAATAACAATGTGTTTCTTTACGGGGAGTTGATAAATATGTATAACACTTCTCAGTCCTTTCATCCCCTTTCCTTCTCCTTTTCTCCTCCCTCCATCTGTTGACCCTTTATCATTTGAAAAAGCTTAATCTTTCTGCTTTCTATTATCTATCTTTTATTTTGCTTTGTATTTGTATTTTGGGTTTCTTGATAGAGAAATCATGTGTTAAGCTTGTGTGTCTTATTTATTTCACTTAACATTATGGCTGCAAAGTGCATCCATTTTCCTACAAACAAATCATTTATTCTTCTTTATAGCAGAATAGTACTCCATTGTGTATAAATTCCTCATTTTCCTTATTCATCTGTGATGCACATATAGGCTGCTTCCAAGATTTATGGTATGTGTTTGCTTGGGTCACTGTAATAATCTCTTTAATTCTTTCAGGAAGATAACTAAAAGAGGAATAGTTAGGTCAAATGCAATTATTATTTTCAGTTTTTGAAAAATCTCTATTCTGGTTTCCATAGTGGTTATGCTAGTTTACATTCCCACCAACAAAGTAGAAGAATTCGTATTTTCCAAAAGCATTTGTTAGATTTTATTTCTTGACTATAGTCATGTTTTGGGGTAACATGTCACCTTAATATTGTTTTAATTTGCATTTCTCTAAGGGTCAGAAACATGGAACATTTTTTCATATATTTATTGACCATTTGTACCTTTTCTTCTGAGAAGAATCCAATCTTTTCAGTTGTCCATTTTGTGACCCATTTTGTAGGTTTTTTCTTTGGGGGAGTGTCTAATTTTTGTGAGTTCTTTATACATCCTAGGCAAATTATATGTCTTTGAAAAATAGCTGGCAAATATTTTTCCTATTCTGTAGATTGACTCTTCACTCTGTTGGTTGTTTGCTGTGCAGAAGCTTTTTTTTGTGTTTTTTTTTTTTTTTTTGAGACAGGGTCTCACTTTGTAGTTCAGGCTGGCTCTGAGCTCACTATGTAGTCCAGGCAAGCCTTGAACTCAGCAATCCTCCTGTCTCTGCCTCCTGAGTGCTGAGATTACAGGTGTGAGCCACCACGCCCGGCTGTGCAGAAGCTTTTTAATTTGATATAACCCTATTTGATGATTCTTATTACTCTTTCCTGTGTCCTTGGGCTTTTGTTGAGAAAGTCCTTTCTACATCTGTGTCTTTAAGAGCTGTACCTATTTTATCTTCCAATAGCTAAAGTGTTTCTTTTTTAGCACTCAGATCTTTGACTCTTCGTGATTTTAGTGGAGCTGGGCATTCCAACTGGGGAGAGACACTTCAGCCTAGTCTGGGAATTGGATATGATTGCACTGCAAGTAACCTGTACTGGCCTTTGGGAGAGTAGACAGTCTGACCACAGTGTCCAGGTGGGTGCTATGAAGACAAATGTAATCCTGACGCTGGAGATGCCAGCCCAGGTGACAAGAGTTATGTTGATGAATGGTGACCAGCATGGAGTGATTAGAGACTTAGAAAATAAAGACAGAGGTGCTGACTATAGATCAGGTTGGAAATGGGAAGAAAACTCAAGTGGGAGATGAGAGGTGACACCATGTTTATCTTCTCTGAATAAAATATGAAGAAACCCATACCACAGCAACGTATATGCACCCATGTTTATAGCAGCTCAGTTTGTGATAGCTAAATCTTGGAAACAGTCCAAATGTCCATCAATGGGAGACTGGATAAAGAAGATGTGGTTTAAAAAAAAAATAAAATGAAGTATTACTTAGCCATAAAGAACAATAAATTTGGGTCATTTATACTTAAATGGATGTACTTTGAGGACATACTCATAAGTGAAATAAATAAGACACAGATGTGTACATACTGTATCTTTTCTCTAGTATGAAAAACTGAAGGTGTAAATGAACATCAAAATGTATGATAGGTAATGTGAAATAGGAAGAAAATGTGCAAAAGGAAAAGGAAAAAGGCAGGTAGGGGAAAGAAAGGAGGGAGAGAAAAAATGGGGAGTGGGTAGGGATATGGGTAAAAATGAGAATTAACTTGTGGCATATACTGGTACAAATTTCCCAATGTTATATGTGATTTTGATATGTATATAAATTGTACCAATAAAAAATTCAATTAAAAAAAAAGTGGAAACAAAGTTTATGTATATAGGGGTAGAGGCTGTAGGAAGGGAAAGGGGAAAAATGAGAATCAAGATGTGTCATGTACAGGTACAAATTCTCAATGTTGAATGTGATCATAATGTATGTATAAAATGTCCAAATAAAGTCAATTTTAAAAAATAATTTAGCCGGGCGTGGTGGCTCATGCCTGTAATCCCAGCACTAGGGAGGCAGAGACAGGAGGATGGCTGAGTTTGAGGCTTGCCTGGGCTACATAGTGAGCTCAGAGCCAGCCTGAACTACAAAGTGAGACCCTGTCTCAAAAAAAAAAAAATTTAAAAATGTGGAGGCTGAGGACAAATTGCAGGTTCAGAGTGAGCAGAAAGCGGCTGCTTGGCTTCAACACAGGCAGGGATAAAGATCAGTGGGTGTGTTAATGTTCTTGGGGTGTCACAGTACCACTCACAGTTTTTGTCTCTCTGTTCTGAGCCTTGAAGGCCAAGCTCAAGCCAGGTTTGCTGAGGCCTTGCTCCTTTGGTGTGGGACAGGCACCTTCTCCCTGGGTCACCCGTGTCTCCTGCTGTGAACATCTGGATGCACTTTTCTCATAAGGACTGGGGCAGGTTGGACTCAGACCCAGCCCAGGGATCTCATTTGGCCTGGATGACTTCCTCACAGGCCCCGTCTCCAACAACAGTCATCTTCTGAGGGGCTGGACTTCAAAATAGGAATTTGGGGGAGGGGCCAATAATTTAGTTCATAATAGAGAAAATGAAACACTGCCCATCAGATAAAGGGGTGAATAAAGGTCAGGGTATGTTCTTCCCACCCTCTGGGCCCCAAAGCCAGACACTCCCAGATGCTGAGATGACACTGTGTTGCCACTGTTAGGCCACATTACAATATCAAGGCTCTCTTTCCACCCCGGGGCACCTGTTGGGTTCTGGTGCCCAATTCCCAGCACCTTTGGGAAGTTCTCGCTCATGTTCCCTGATGTTCACCACGTGTGGTCAGGTTCCTGTAAGCCAAGCCCCTTCCTCAGCCCGTGTCATCAATTTCATCTCACAGGCTATGTTTATGGTATTTTTAAAATTATTTTTTTAATTTTTGAGACAGGGTCTCGCTTTGTAGTTCAGGCTGGCCCTCAACTCACTATGTAGCCCAGGCAAGCCTCGAACTCAGCAATCCTCCTGTCTCTGCCTCCTGAGTGCTGGGATTACAGGTGTGAGCCACCATGCCTGGCCGTTTATAGTATTTTTAAACATCCAAGTCACCGTCCTTTCTGCTCTTTTCCTTATCTTTGGTATTTAGGTGCTGTCCAACATGATCAGTTCATCTTCATTGCCTTTTGACAGAGCCCCTAGTAAGCACGTGCTCTCTCTCTCCTATTCCACAGACAGTATCCTGCCTAATACTTTCCAACTGTGGTTTTCATTTACTTTAATACCTTGCTCCCAAGTTCTGCTTTAAAGGTAACTACGAAGTGCTTAGCACATGAAGCATGAGTATGGATAGGATGTGCTGCTTGGACCCTGGACCTGAACCCCAAGGGTTATGTTTAAGTCCCACTTATCCCCACCTGCCATGTGACTTTGTCCAAATCTCTCCTGAATCCAGACCCTGGAGTACTTATTCTTTAAAATGTGAACAGGGCTACCTCACAACAGCAGCATAAGGCTTTAGTCTGCATTACAGTTGCTGAAAGCCCCAGACAAATAAGCATCTGCTCATCTCTCCAGGACACTTCAAGTACAATCACCTCACATAACTAATTAAAGTTGGCCTTGGCCTTTCCTGAACTCGTAGTGCTTTGCTGAAAGATCTCTCCAGGTGGCTCCTTTCCTTCTAGACTTAAAGCTTACACAGAACATCTGGCTGGTCCAGAAACTCTTGGGGTGAAGTAACTTCCATCCTCTCTTCCTCCCCACACCAGACCAGGGAGCCAGCAGACAGGAGTCCATCATGGTCGCATACATGGACTGGGCACCAGTGGGCCCACAAAATATCCATCATCTCCATAGGCAGAGGAATTGATCAAATGCAATAAATGTTCTTGCACTCAAAGAGCTCCCAGTATGGCTTGGAAGCTAAGATTTCAGAACTAAAAAAAAAAAAAAAAAAAGTAGTTTCAGGTTAGCAAAAAATACTCAGGCCTTGAAAAAAGTGGGTCTCCACCAGCTGGGGTGGTGAGAAAGGCTAGATGGCCAGGAAGATGTGGGCAGGTCCTAGAGAACAAGTGAAATGGGTCGGGCAGAGCTGGAAGAGGGATGAGAATGAACAGGCCATGTGGGCTGGCATGGAGGAGGCTTTGCTGAGGGTGCAGGACCAGATGGGGCTGGCGTGCAGGTTGGGTTGGACAGCAGAGGCACTGAGCAGTGGCCTGAGTGTTACTGCTGTTCCTGGCCCTGGGAAGACACAGGGTTTATGTGCAGGGCAGTAATCTTCTGCCTGTATTTTAGGAATGCTCAGCTGGGCTGGCACTAAATAGTATCGATAGAAGGAGCAGGGTCTTCTGTAGGTGTTCATCTGAGCAGGAAAGTTCTTCAGGGGCGACCGCAGCCTACGAATCTGAGCAGAAAAATACACTCAAGTGAAGACACTGAGAACATTCTATTTTTCAGTAAATAGTGTCGCATGAAAATCTCTTAATCTCTTGATGTTTCCTCTTCCTAGATCAGGCAATCTGCAGTCTCCAGTGTGTCCTTCACCATTGTGGAGGGTGTGACAGCCACCTGTGTGAGGACGGGCCTCTTCTTCCTGCCCCCCTGACCCCAAGTAGTTGTTGGCTGGCAGCAGGAGGAATGTTACTATGTGAAACTGGTGCCGTTTGTGGGAGATGACTGTTTTCCCAAAGCTGGTTCACAGTTCTGGAAGAAGACAGCATGAAATAGAAAAAAAACATTTTTTTTTAAAGAAAGGAAATGGTTTAATCCTTTGCAAAACAAGAGTGGATGTCTCTGTTCAATTTTTGTGCATGAATCAAAAAGGAGTACCTAAGTGCTGTGTGACCTCTTCTTCCTCCCTCCTCAATGGCCCTTTCCCTCTGTGAGCCTTTGCTGCCCTACACACACCCACACCCACACACACACATGCACACACACATATGCACACACACACACATGCACACACACACAGAGCTGATACTTCCAGCTTTGTCTGTCATCATCACAATCACAAAGCATTTACTGATTCCTCATAGGAGCTGGTACCGTCGGAATGATTTGCCAAACGCATCTCGCTGAAACAGGAGCTCAGTGCCTCACACCATCTGAGGCCACATGGTTGGTTAAGATAATGGGATTGTTCCTCTGAGAGGAGGCTTAGATGATTAACCTCTTGTGTAGAGGGTGGAGAGCAAGGACAGGAACTTTTCCAGGGTGCCTGGTGCTTGCCAAAACTTTACAATGTCTCTTGGTGTCACTTTGTTGCTGCGGTCCCCAGGTCTCCAAAAACGCTGGGGCTTCTGAAGAGGAGATGGAGGGGGATGGAGCTCACGGCCCGGGAAGTACATCTGTATTCCAGGCTGCTGCGTGGCCTCCATGGGAGCTGTATCCAGGACCTGAATGTTTTAACGGACTGCTAATAGGGAATTTTATGCTTGAACTCCCTGCTGCTTGGAGACAAAAGGCACCCGAGGGCTCTGAGTCAGGCCCCAGGGTTGCAGTGCAGGGCTTCTTATTTGTAAAGCCATAGATGCCTGTGTCCTGGGCCAGACACAGCCATCCCTTTCCCTAGCACAGCCCTGAGTGTTGCTGTTGTGCACACGTGTGCACAAGCACCTGAGCACACATAGGGACTCCAGGGCCTGGTGTTGTGCTGAGTCTGTGCATACAAGTTGCCTGATCTGTCTGTACTACACTGAGGCCCTCCAGGCCTGCAAAGTGCAGTTAGGATGAGCACACAGGGGTGCACACCTCAAAAGTGGAATAGTTTCCAGATTGTTTTAAAACAATGAATCATGGATTCAGAAGAGAGAAGTGAAAGGAAGGTCAGATGATTACATCTGGGTAAAGTAATCACAGATGTGGATCTGGAGATAAAGCCTTGGTGTGATGATATTTTTTCCTTTTTCAACATTTTATTTCATGCTTTTAGAGCAATATTTTTATAGTGAAATTGGGAGAAAAATGTTGAGGTGCAGTGAGATGACTTTCAAATTGTGGCCTGAGTCTTTCCAAGCAATGCTGTATTCCCTTGTACTAAAATGTTTGCAGAATGTATAAATGTTCCACCATAAAACTGTTGTCTCAAGAACTGCCTGAGCTGGAAAGATCATGTATGGAGAAGGTGATATTTTCTCCCCAAATGAGAATTTTTTATGACTATACGAAACAATGTATGCTCATTATAAAAAATTTACACAATACAGAGTTATAAATATGAAAGTAAAAAAATCACCTGAAATTTTACTTCTCACAGATAACTGCTATTTATGTTAAGTTTTATTTATTCCAATTTTTACCTTAAGGAGCTTCATGATTTGATTCAGGTAAGAAAACAAACAAACAAAAAGAAATGAAACAAATATACAACCTACATTGTCATTGTTTTTTTTTAAATTTTTGAGGCAGGGTCTCGGTTTGTAGTTCACGCTGGTGCTGAGCTCACTATGTACTCCAGACAAGCCTTGAACTCAGCAATCATCCTGCCTCTGCCTCCCGAGTGCTGGGATTATAGGTATGAGCTATAATAATGCCATGCCTGGCATTATAGTATGTGGTACTGAACGCTGGTGGGTGTAGTTACCATACCCAGTATTGTATGTGGTTATCAGGGATCAAACCTGGGACCTTGCACTTGCTAGGCAGGCGCTGGAACCAATGAGCTAAATCTCTGACCCTAAGGTCATTGTTTTGAGTGAGGTTTTTTAGAAGAACCTTTGGAAAAGGGAGTGTTTTAGATAGACTAGAACAAGAGAAAATTCAGGAAAGATTATGGTTTATATCTAGATGTCCCCTAAAGCCTCATGTGCTCATAGGTGGGGGTTTGGGGAAGAGACTGGATCATGGAAGCATAATATTCATTAGTGGAACAAGCCATTGATGAGTTTATAGCTAAATGTGGTGTTGAGAGATGAAGCCTGGTTGGAGGAGGTGGATCACTGGGAGTGTGGCCCGGAAGGCCTTTACCCTTCTCCCTTGATCTCTCTCTGCTTCCCATTATGCTGTGAGCTCTTTCTCTTCTGCCACACCATCCTGTCTTAGAGCAGCTGACCAGGGATTGAACCTCTACAAACCATGAGCCAAAATAAAACTTGTTCCCTTACAGTTGTGGATGTTGGGAGGTACTGTGTCCCAGCAACAAGAGAGTAGCTAAGATAGAATGCCAGGAAAAATGGTGCAACTATTTGGGTGAAATGTGTTATCTACTTACTTTTTTGGTTCAAGTTATTCTATGATTATTTTATAGTAGTGAGAATAAAGGGAAAGTGAAAAACAACTTTATTAAAAATCTTAGTAAAATTCAACTGTAACCAATCTTTTTGCATCAGGTAAATTTTGATGCACAAACATGACCCAAGATGAGACAACAGTATCTCCTGGCCTTTTACCAAGATGGAATGATCCAGATTCTTGTCACGAATTATGACATGATCACGTCCTTCCTGTTGACTAACAGGATGAAAATAGTAGATTTCCTTTTTGTCCTTAAAACTGGGTTGTTCACGCATCAATTCTTAGAGCTGAAAAAATTCACTCAGGACAGTGTCAGCTGAGGATTCATAGTCTGAGATTTCACTTATAGAATAAATTTTGCCATCCCTGTTAGAGTACTGTTCTCTGTCTCTCTTCATTTCACCTTCCAGTTCATCTAATAATTTGAAATGTCTCTCTGTCCATTTTCTTTTCTTTGCTTTTAAGGGTGGAAAATGAAAAATTTTGAATCGTCAGTGTGTTTGATGAATGCTAAAATCAGACTCCAAAGATGATATCTCCTGCCTTCTTTAATAGTTTCTTGAAAGGTGACGTACATAATTCTTTTGGGAATAAGAGAAAGTCTGCTTCATCCTAGGAAAATTACATTATTCTTGCGTTTAAAAATTATTTTGTCTGTTTTGCCATAGTTGGGAACAAGTGATGTGTAATGACAAATGACAATAATTATTGAAATGAAAGTGAAGGGGCCGGAGATTTAGCTCAGTGGTTCCCGCGTCTGCCTCACCAGCGCAAGGTCCTGAGTTTGATCCCTGGTAACCACATAGAATGCTGAGCCTAGTGACTCACGCCCACCAACAATCAACACCGCATACCACAATGCCGGACGTGGTGGCTCACGCCTGTAATCCCAGCACTCGGGAGGCAGAGACAGGAGGATTGCTGAGTTCCAGGCTTGCCTGGGCTACATAGTGAGCTGAGGGCCAGCCTGAACTACAAAGTGAGACCCTGTCTCAAAAAAACAAAAACAAAAACAAACAAACAAAAAAAACCCCACAAACAAACAAACAAACAAAAAGAAAGTGAAATATTTAGGATAAATATTTGGGATAAATAAGTGAATATAGGATAAATGAGATCACCGACATCCTATAAGATATCTCAGATACACTTTCTAGGGAAAGATACAGCAAGTCTCAATGGACCTTCTGGTAATTACAAGTTCTGGAAAATAAAAAATTATGTGAGTTTGCTCTGTGTTTTGGAAAATCGCTAAGAAAAGAATAAAAGTCATAGACATCAATTTGCATGAAGAGTTTGAACTCAAAACAGGAAACACAGCAGGGACCTTGCCATAGTGGGTGAGTAGACAGGCACAGGGCTGATGGGACAGGGTGGGCTGAAGGGTGGGGCAGGCCAACATGGGGGAATCAGGGACTCAAGTTCCTCGGCCAGTGCTCTACTGAGAAGTAGGGACTCGAGGCTGTGGGTCCTGTGAAGACCACGTGTCACTCAGGATGATCGACGCAAACTCCATTGTGCAGGCTACTCTCCAGCACCTCTGGAGGATGCAAACATTTTCCTGGCTGCTTTCTATTGTGATTGTGGAGCTTTGTTCCCAAGGAGAAAAATTAGCTTTTAATGTGTAATAAAAAGCATACGCAAGAATCTTAACATTCAATTCAGAGCATTATGCCATTATTTTAAAGTACTTCAGTAGGTACTACATTCATTAACACAAATTAAAACCCACATGCTGTCTTCAAAGCCGATTAAACCCAGCCACCTATGAACAAATAAGCTATTTGCTTAAGCCCCATTCTGCCGGAAGTTCCTACATGGCCTTCACTGTTCAGGTGCTGCCCTGGTTTCTGTTTAGGCTCTGGTGAAAATTATGCATGGATGGTCTCAATCTGCAGAGGTGAAGCTGGAGAGCGAATGTGGTCAGACTCTAGCCTGGCAGGTCAGTGCACAAGATGGACATGCACTGGATTTTCAAATTCTGGAAGTTTGGTAGAGAAGCCGCTAGTGGATCCATTACCCAAAGAGGTGGCAGTGTCTGAAGAAGGAATTGCAAAGATTAAACTAAAGGAGGAGATGACGGCTAGAATTGGCCCTGAAAGGAAGGCTGTGTTTGGCCCCCCTGGAAGTCCGTTACAGGTCCTCCTTTCCTGGGAAGTGGCTGGCTCCAAGGGGAGACCTTGCTCTGGGAACATATCCCCATCCATATTTATCCCCCTCCTCACAGAGCAATCCTCTGCCACTGACTGGGCCCAGGAGGTGGCTGGCACTTACATGGGTCTCTCATGAGGCTGTGGTCACACAGCAGCCAGAGCTAGAGCTAGAGCTAGAGCCGTGTCCTCTCAAGGCTGCCTAGAGATTCTTTTTGTTTGCTGGGCTCCACTTGGGACCAGGCACAAGAACACCCACTCTTGGTCTCTCCACTGTCAGCTGAGCTTCCACTCAGCTTGCCAGCTAGGACCAAAGTCCAAGCATCCCATGAAAGAGGACTGGGCTAAAAGTACCTGTCATCACTTGTCTTGGAAGTCACAGGGCTGCTTGTGGTGCATTCTTTTAGGTAAACGTGGGTCCCTATGGCCAGCCCATAATTAAGAGTAGGAGAATTAGATTCTACTTTTTGAACAAAGACCCTCCACACCAGTTTTTTAAAAAAGAGAACTGGTTGTCATAGCCACATACTGACAATGATAGCTAATATCTCCTCCATACCATCCATTCAGCTGGGCATTATGTCCAGACATGCATCTCAGCAGGGCTTTACAGTCTCAACCCCCCTCCTACGCATCCTTTTATTTGGAGTTCTTCACAACCATGCATGAAAGCCTGGCCTGTTTTATTACTTCTGTTTTTCAAATAAAGCAATAAGAGTCTGAGAAGTTAATCTGTAGTTCCTGAGCTGGTTCCTGAGCTGGTGGCTGATTCAGAGGCCACTCAAACCCGAGGCTGTCCTGGGACTGTATCCCTGTCACTCTCTTGACACATCCAGGATGGAGAAGGAGGACAGCCAGCCAACATGCTCATTTGAGACAAGTGGTCTGTGCCCTGGGTCACCACGGCTGAGCCACTTGGAAGTGAAGGGTGACAGTGTTACTCACTACACAGGGCTGAGTCAGTGCCACTTCAGGCATGCCGCACCCAAGGTCACTCCTCCCATACCTTATAATGCTCACCTGCACCCACGTGTCTTGCGCTTTCTCACCAAATGTGTTCTCATTTGAAAACTCCCCATCTCATTAGTCCCAGTGAGGGCTAATAGAACAGTAAGAGTGTTGGGCCGGAGATTTAGCTCAGTGGTTCTGCTGCCTGCCTTGCAAGCACAAGGTCCTCAATTCAATCCCCAGTAACCACATACAATTCTGGGCGTGGTGACTCACACCTACCAGCCATCAATACCACATACCACAGTGCCAGGCGTGGTGGCTCACGCCTGTAATCCCAGCACTTGGGAGGCAGAGACAGGAGGATTGCTGAGTTCGAGGCTTGCCTGGGCTACATAGTGAGCTCAGGGCCAGCCTGGACTACAAAGCGAAACCCTGTCTAAAAAAAAAAAAAAGAATAGGGGCTGGAGGGTTAGCTCAGTGGTTCTGGCACCTGCCTCGAAAGCACAAAGTCCTGAGTTCGATCTCCGGTAACCACATACAATGCTGGGCATGGAGACTCACGCCCACCAGCAATCAATACCACATACCACAGAGCCAGGCATGGTGGCTCATGCCTGTAATTCCAGCACTAGGGAGGCAGAGGCAGGAGGATTGCTGAGTTCGAGGCTTGCCTGGGCTACATAGTGAGCTCAGAGCCAGCCTGAACTACAAAGCGAGACCCTGACTCAAAAAAAAAAAAAAAAAAAAGAATATGAGTGGATGACAACCTCCCAGGGGATGCTGCGAGAACACTGACCATTGTACAGGCACCTGCTCAATGTCCCACAGACTCACTGTCCCACTTAAACAGAGGACAAGATTGAGTTCGGTGGACAGAGGCTCCCCCAGAATCTCATCTGCCTCTCTTAGTGCTCCATCGTGAGGTGTGGGGAGAGGAAGCCACTTTATAGACAGAGTGGCAGGGGAAGCTTGCCACAAATCCCACCATTAGTGTTTGCCCATTAGGCAGAAGCAATGGACCATCTAAGGGCAAGGACACAAGTCCTTCCTGCAAGGGGACCTGGGTGAAGCATCTCATGTCAACCAGGCCTGTTACAGAAGGAGCCAGAACATCAGAGGAAGCCATCTATGTTAAACCAGGGCTCTTGATTTTGCCACTATTTGTGTGAGTCTGAGCCTTTGGCTGGAGCCACCTCCCCGCTTCCTGGGGTTTTCTGTTCCCACCTGTAAAAGTAAGAACTGAGTCATCTTCTGTGTTGTCTTCTGGTCACAGTTACCTGGGCTGGGAGACTTAGATGTGTCTGCTGGCTAGAGGGGGTCAACTCAAGCCTTTCTGCTCCTGGTTAGAGGTATTTGTTACAGACTGTGCAAAGTAAGCTAGAATACCCCCCGGGGAGTAATGTTTTAAATGGAACTGCAGAAAAATTTATTGTGGCTGTTAAGTGGCTGAAGAACAGAGAATCACCAGGGAGTGATTGGATGCCACTTGTCACACTTGGGAAAGTGCGTGGCTTCCCGTTGATGGGAGAGAACAGACTTGTAGTTAATAACTGCCTATGCTGGCCATAGGATTTATGGGGTACAATATCTTGTTTTTCCTGTTCTTTTGATTTTACTTCTTTCCTGAAAGCCTTCGATGGTCTCCTTCATCTTGATGTCTTATAAACATCGACTCAGACTGGCACATTTGAGGCCCAGAGTTTCTTGAAACTCATGGATTATCTGTAGCTTTCCATTACTCTTATCTCCTGTTTCCAAGGTCACTAAAAGATGGCTGTGTGTTGAGTAATTTCCAGCATTTCACCTAGTTATCTACACTATTTATCTTTCTTGTCTGATTCAGCATCCTCTTTTCTTCTAGTTGATTCGATCTCTGTTTCATGCAGGTTGCTATCACAGAAGTAGCAGGGCACTGTGGGGGGACCCCCCCCATCCAGGGGGCAGTTAAGTGTCTGCATGTCTCGGTGGGAGCTCTAGTGACAGGTGAAGATCTTAGGTCACTCCATCTGTACTCTTTGAGGATGGGCAGGAGATTAAGAGGGGCAGAGATTGGGGAGGCTGAATTCACTGCAGAATACAGAGTTAGATCTTCCTGGGGCCTGTCGGGGAGAGTGATCGAGCCACAGGAATACCCAGTGGAGGTGACAGGAGCCAGGCCTGTGTGCTGCTACTGACTGGTGGCACCAGGCTCTCCCTTTGGGATGTCATCTGTGGCCCGCTCATAAGCACTGTCACCGCCACCAAGGCAATGGGAAAGGCATGGTCAGGAAGGCAGAGATGCCCCTGCAAGTCCAACTCAGTGGGGAGGATTAGAAGAGGCCATGGCTATGTGGGGCAGCCTGGAGCCCCCAACTAGAGTTTAGCATTCATTGGTTTGACCGAGCATCACTCATAATTGTCGTGTGGGCTGCCCATAGCTGAGAGGAAGTGTGTGTAGACTTTGAGGAAGACTTCCTTTTGAGCACTTGAGATAGGAGCCTCGCTACTCTTGTGTTCTGGAGATCTAACCCCCCCTCAGGGAAGGGGCACTGACTGCTGTCCTGCCAGTCATCTGCTAGTTCTCCCTCTCGCTGGGGGAGGCCATCTGCTCACGTGTGCGCCTCCTGGTTGGGATCTGGCCTTTTGTTGCAGCCTGCAGCAGGTCTTCTCTGCTCTCTTAAGGGCAATCTTTCTATCTTTTCACAGTAACTATCATGTCAGGTTCCTTCAGCTGCGCCTCAGGTCTTCCCTTTCTTGTTTCCCTGCCTTTGGGCAATTGTCTGGTTTATAGTTAATGCATAACCTCTCTCCCAAAAGGATTAGAGGTGGTTCAGGACAACAACAGCAAAAATGTAGCAAGGTGAATTTTGGTATCTAATTGAAAAGGGAAATAAGGATCAAGAAAAATGAGGAAGCAAATATGACAACCTGAGGGTCACTGGCATCGGTGTGGTCCAGTCTGGGGTCTGACTTTGAGCATCTGAACAGCAAAAGTAAAGCAAGCAGGACATAAATTATGTGTATTCATTGTTAAAAAGGAGAATGCATCTGAGACTCTTGGGCAGTGGTATTTTTTCTTAACCTTAATCTTCTCTGCAAGAATTTCAAAAGCAACATTTTTATCTTGTAATACCTTTAGATTTATAAAAATGGTGCAAAGATAACACAGAGGGGGCTCCTCTAGTCCTCATCTGATTTCCCTTACTATTAACATCCTTTTCTTTGAGACAGGGTCTCGCTTTGTAGCTCAGGCTGGCTCTGAGCTCACTATGTAGCCCAGGCAAGCCTCGAACTCAGCAATCTTCCTGTCTCTGCTTTTCCGAGTGCTGGGATGATAGGTGTGAGCCACCACGCCTGGCACTGTGGTATGTGGTATGTGGTATTGATGGCTGGTGGGCGTGAGTCTCCACGCACAGCACTGTATGTGGTTACCAGGGATCGAACTCAGG